>WAAD01034924.1:20684-76265 GCA_013389945.1 Fregata magnificens | reverse complement strand
GGGCTGCCCTCGCCGTGGCCCCGCCGCCCGAGACACAGCGCAGGGGAGCATCGCAGCGGCCGTGGCGGCAGGGTGGGCCGCAGGCCACGTGTGTCCCCTGTATTTAACCTCACATCGCAGTGCGGCCACGCTTACCTTCAGAGCTACCGCAGCAGGGAAAGACAGAGCCACAGCGGTCCCATACACACAGCAAGGTGCAGATGGCATACCTGCGTGTTAGCGTGAAAGGGGGCTTGCATAGCATTACTGATTTCTGACCCACAGCAGATGTAGCCACTTAATTCCATGATAAGAAGTCTCTATTCTTGCTTAGCCTAAGCTCTTTTGTCCTTGAAAGTAAAAGCCTGCACCTGGAGGCAGTTAGGACAAGCAGCAGAGCACAGGACCTGGCACAGCTGTGTCTACCTTATGTAAGTCAGGAGGGGTATACCACAGAGGTCTGTGCCCTCCCAGTAGGTCTGCACGAGCAGACTCAGCCACAAAACAAAGTCTGGCAAAGTCTTTGATAGTGAGGAATTCACCAGGAAAAGGGATGTTTCCCTCCGGCCCGCAGCAGCTTGCTTTCTGTGGTAACTGTGTCCTGTTGAACCTTGGGGCCTTTACTATTTATTGTCAACCGAATGCCTTCAGGTGGATGCAGGTCATCTTCAAACGCTGCATCCAGCTCCCTCTGTTTTCCAAGGCTTGAGACGCTCCTGTAAAAGTTAGTGAGCTGGTCACTCAGCAGAAGCCTGTCTGTAAATTAGTGCCACTTATCCAGCAACACCAAATTAAACATCATTATCGTCACAGACATCCCAAAGAAGCGCAGGTATAAATTGTGGCTTTCAGTGGGTTCTAGTAGCTTGCTCTGCAGACGTGAGGACCCTGTTGTCAGATGGAATCTAGAGCCATGCCCTACTTACTGGACCATTTCCCCTGCAGACCTGCACAAAAGCTCCTCTCAAGAGCAAGCAGAGATCCTGCTCAGGAAAAAAACATCACTAACACCCCACTAGTAAACCACAGAAGCCTCTTTCCCCAGAGCTGATTGATTGGGCATTTAAATCCAAAACCCATAAACAAACTTGTATCTGTGTCTTAGCTTAGGAATAGTCTCAATTCTGTACATAAACCACAGCAGAGAAAGCTGAAACCATCCTGCTGAGAGCTGCCTCCCCACCCAGGGAGGTGTGCCGGTGTCCTGGGTACATGCCATACCACCCAAAAAAAAGGAACCCCTCTGCACCCCCAAGCCACCAGCGACAGAAGCCCCACTGGAGGGACTGCGGGCAAACCTGTGGGCCAGGGTGGGACGCTGTGCCTCACACCAGCCAGTTTTTACCCAGGTTTGTGGTTTCACTGAGATCGACAAACATCCTGGCACAAGCATCTGTTCACAGGCGCATAGACTGTTCAGCCCTAAGAGATTTTGGTATTTCCAGGGGGTGTGTTTGTCGATGCCTGCCTCCTCCCACCAACCCCTCTTCAAGTCAAGAATACTGGTGGAAAAAGATAAAAACCAGCTGCTGTTGCTGCTGGCTACAGCCCTTCCTCAGCCGCAGGAGACAGAGGGTGCTTTGCTGCACTAAGCCCACAGCACTGGGTCGGCATTTAACGAATGTGGGCAGATACAGCAATTGCCCTTTGGAGAAACAATGCTGGAAAGGGGAGCAAAAGAAAGGAGGGTGGAGGCCAGCTTCCAGTTTGGGCTCTGGCCGGATATATGGTATTCCATAGAGCTCTGGGCAAACAGGTCGCCCACATGTTAATGACACAGAAATCGCTGGGTCAAATTCCACGGCCTGGGTTATGGAGGAGGTCAGGCTAAGATGAGCATAATGGTCCCCTTTGGCCTTAAAATTCATGAATTTGCAATGGATAATTTATCATATGACAAACTCCGCTTCTTTTTCTTCTTGTAGAAGTGGCAAACAGGTCACAATAGATTTGAATTCATTAGATGAAATAATTCAATTACTTTGCTGTGGGTTGGGTTTGGTTAACCCTACATATTCATGCCAAGAAGCTCCCTGCAAGTACTTGGACCTAAGCCACAACTCAGATCCATTGCTCAGCTGCAATGAAACAGGCAAATTATAAGAGTACAGAGAGAAAGAAACCCCAATACTGTAGAAATGCCACTAATTCATCTGGTAAATTGTGTCCACATTGTGTCATGTGTTGGGAAGGACATGGAGCAATTAGAGAGACTTCAGATGAATGTGGCAAGTGTGACCTATGAGAAAAAGGTAAAAGAAATTGATTTGTTCAGTTCAGATAAGATCAAGAGGAAATGGAGTAGTATCTTTAAACATGAAAAAGGCTGCTGCGAAGAGCAGGAAAAAGGAGGAATGGATCATGAAAGAGAGGGTGGGATACAAAATAGCTGAGCCAGAATCCATCACAGGAGATGCAGCGTTCATTTTAGTTAGACATTACGTACCTCTGCACCTCTAACAGCTTTTTGTTTCTGCAATCTTAAGGCACATCATTTTGTTCCTCTGAGTTACTGAATGTCTCTACATCTTCACTTATAAACACAGGCAGAATCACAACACTAAGGAATAGCATTGCAGGATCCTTAAAACTTCTTGAGCAGTTTTTAATATTTCTTTTAAAAATTGATATCCAAAGCTACCACAACACAATATGAAAGAGCTCTAACTATTGTCACTTTTCCCACCACTTGGAAGAGACAACTATGAAAGCAACAAGGCACAGAAAGCTGAAGGGAAGACAGCAATACAGAACTGTGATACAGTCATCAACCAGCAAATTTTGCCAATCATTGAAGGATTGCTAGGACACAGGAACATTCCTCCACTGCCTCAATGTCTTCATCATCCAGACACACTAAAGAGTCAGGCACTCCCTCCAAAACACAAAGATGTCTCTTAATTAGCATGGAAGCTTTCCTGCAGCTCATGAAATGGATTGCTGGTGGCCTCTGCTGGGGTTTATGTGCAAAAGAGCACTGCAATTCAGATTGCCGAAGCTGACAGACCCCGGCTGAAATCACTGCTGAACTGGCAGTATAACTGTCAATCTTACTGGCAACAGTTGTAATTAAACACTATCACCTTGCACTGTCTTTTTTTTCAAACTGCCAGGTTCTGAAAGCACCTTGCTATTGTCCAGCGTACTAGAAAAAGTTTGCCATTTTCTAAATTCCTTTAAAGGTAGCCTGCAAGGAAAAGCAGGCTATGGTCTCTGTTTCTGTGGATGTAGAACTGAATATTTTTTCTTGTGCTCTTTTTGGTGTGAATTCCTGTGAAAGAAGGCACAGGTGATCTTAGTCTTTGGGCAGGTGCATCCAATTTCTGCCTCTTCCCCACTAACAGTCATTTAACTCCTCTCTTTCAGCAAGTTTGGCAGAAAGAGAATGGTTTTGAAGATGGAGAGTTTCTACAAGGTTCTTGAAAATATTAGGATAATGTGACCTATTATTGCCCCAGCCAAGAGAACAGGGCAGTGATAACTCCAATGTTGTTATGCAGCTGAAGATGTTAGTAGGCAGGTAGCAGAACAGGGCTTGTTGTAGAGTTTACACTTAACTAAGAGTCCAACCACAAGAGACAAATCCACAGGAAAGCAGGCTTTCAGCAGTACTTGGAAAAAGATCATGAAACTATTAGCAAGGCTGAAAGTTGGCCACTGTCAGAGAGGCTATAAATGATTCTCTGTCAGTCAGACAAAGTAGACAAACCAGAACAGTGTGGGGATGGTAATAATTTCATTACCCCCTACCTTCACATTTTAGGCAGTTCAATGATCTTAGTCCCGAGACAGAATAGTACTAGTTTAAACCAGCCTAAAAAGAATCATACAGCAAAACTGGGGAAACTTTGTCTTGGCTTATATCAGATGGCTTTACAGCCTTGAATTTAGATGGAGATAATCATATCTTTGAGGAAGTTTGTACCTTTTTAATATCAAAGTACCCCAGTGGATGTAACTTCCTTTTGAGTGCATGCTTCTAAATGCTAGCTCGAGTTGCAGGAAGTGTAGAGGGGGGGATAGACGCAAATTTATAATTAGCAGAATTCCTTTAAGAACAACAATAGTAGTTTACAGTGAGTAGAGGTGAATAAGCAAGCAAGCAACAATGGCTGTCAAAAGCAGTTCTATGGTAAAGATGAAAACTAAAGAGACAAAAACCTGTAGAGACAGGATAAATCAGGCTGGTGGATGTGCTCTTTCTTTTCAGACAAACTCTAACATGCATGTGTTGTGGTGCTGTTTATATTTTAACTTTTAATATAGAGTAAAAAATTCACAGATGTCAAAAACCTTAACATAAAGAATAAGTGTGTTCTCTTGTCACTGAGCAAGGCTGTGCCACCAGGCAGGTCATTTAACCTTTCAAACTTTGTTTAGATCAGTAAACAACTAACCCAGTAAAGCTTCCTCTGTTTCTCCTAGCCCGTCCCCGTGGTTCCTGAGCGCTGGTCCAGCACAAGTTGTTCATGCAGCCACACACACTGAACTGAATCAGAGAACTGATCCAAGTGAAAAGTAACCCAGCAAATGCTCCGCACATGCATACACAGCGGGTATTTTTCAGCTGGATGCATTTCTTCCCTAATTTGTTGGGCAAGTACCTGCAGAGATGCAGGCACCAGACAAAGAACATGGGACTGGAAGGGAGGGGACAATGGGCAGTGTACCCTTGGCCAAGACTGCTTTCTTGTGAAACGTCACTGTTGGTGCTGCCATAGGCTAGTTTGTAAAGTGGAGATAACAAAATAACTTCTACCTATTCCTCCTGGGGAAGAAATAAGAATTAATGTCTGAAGATCTTACTGATCTGTGAGCAAAGTAGTTTGAATAAGCCTGAAACCAGTGTGAAGATGGGTAAGAGAGGAGTTAGCCTTGTTAAAGAAAAAGGGAATAATAGAAACGACCCTGGAGGCTGCGAAGGCTGGTGTGCAAATTGGGGCCACACACAGCCTGTCTGAACCAGGAACATTTGCTTTGGCTTTGGGATTTTCATGAAACATAATTACATGAGTTGCAACAACAGTCTCCTCAGAACAGCCCAGAGCCATGCAGGAAACTCGTGGGGGGACAGGGATGGGTTTCAGCAGGAGCGCTTAGCCATTCCTGTTATTCAAAACAACGTATTAAGAACAAGGTTCAATATCTTTCTTTGGGGAACAGAACTCTGCATGCATCTGGAAGATTTAACAGGTCTAAATAAAGCTGCTGTGCTGCACAGCTTTTTTTCAGGACCTGTAAAGGAATTGCAGTTTTCAAGGGCTTTTGCAATCCTTCTTTCCACTGAATTTGGTCCTAAGGCAACAAAACTCCTCTGTTCAGAGGGTGGGACTCAGTGAGGAGCCTCTCCAAAGTAGAAGAACAAAAGGTTATTACAATCTGCAGATAACCTGTAATAGAGACTCACAGCCAGGAATACTATTCATACCTGAAATAAGGAGGATCATCTGAGAGTGAAGAGTTGCTTTGCTGACTGTGGTTGTCTCTTTTAAAACCTCTTTGAGCACAGAGCCCCCGGAAAAGCTCTGAGTAACAAGCTTCTCTGAATAATTTAGCTGTGTGCATGCATTCCTGAAACAGCCACAACTGCTGAGCAAAGAGACCCTCTCTGGGGCTCACATTCACACCCAGAGCTACGCTGCCCAGGCTAGCCAGTGGTGTGGTGGGTAAGATGCCTGTTGGGCAGTAAAGCCAGATGCAAACCCCTTCCCAGAACCTGGATAGTAACACAGCAAGTGTGCTCTTAACTTTCTTTCCCCACCCCAAGCTAAGGTCCTCATGCCCATCCCTCTTCTCTTGGTACAGAATGAAAACACACATCAAGACTGTAAACAGTTTTCACAAGTTACATTCCTTTACGTTTGGGTGCACGCAGCAGTTGAGGATTTGGCCTTTCCAGCTTTGTGCATATTTATACATCCTGTGTCTCTGATGTCTCTGAATTTCCTTTTCATTAATACTCCTCTCAGCCTCGGAAGAGGCAAACAAAGAGGCAGAACCCATCCGCTTCCCTTAGCTTTCAAGCTTGACTGAAAATGCTTCATTAAATAAATAGCAAGAAACCCTTAAAATTCCCTTGCCCTCAGCCTCATAGCTTATTTGATGAAATAAAACCCTATGGCCTGGCATCGGCCTGCTTGGTAGATGGGGGTTTTTTAGGCAGAGCCAGAGGGGACTGTCCTGACTTCTTTGTGCTAACGTCATCTATGCCTTGTATCCAAAAAGCCAGCACCTCCTCTTCAGCCGAAATCTTACTCTTTACCTCAGAGCAGAATGACTGTTTGTACAGGGTGCCTGGGAAGGCTTTTGAACTCAGCAAGTTTCAAGCACAGGCAACTGATGCATGTTGTAACAGTGTTCTCCCTTATGCCAACCTCCTCCTCTGCCCTGGCATTGCTCTCTCTGGATGCAGCTTGCTAAGGGGAGACTGGCCCAGCCTGCTGTGGCACTGCAGCCCCAGTGCTGCTGTGACCGCAGTGCAGGGTGCTCAGGGTCTCTGCAGACACACTCATCTTCCTCCTTGCCTCCTTGCTGGAATCACAACTGGCTACTGGTGTGGTCTGCATCTCAGCTTGCCTTTCCCAAGACCATGAATTACCTGAGACCCAGTCTGACTAATGGGCCTAGAGGGAAAGCTGGAGCTGACTGCAATATCTAAGACGGATGATATTTGATAACCAGCTGGCGGGGATGTGAACAGCCTTGGCATTATTAATTGCCCCAGGCATCTCAGTGATGTTTGCAGCAAGCTGGACATGCTCGAGCAACACATGGATCTCTGCTTCCTTTTCATCTCTTGGTAAATTCCCATCGCTTCTCACTGCTTGGGGGCACGTGCTCTGTAGAGCACGGTCCCTGCCCACTCGCTGTTCCTGCAGGAGAATTTAACAGTCTGCAAGGTGCCTACTTCAAGAGGTCTTCTTAGGACTTCAACCAAAACCCCAAGAGGGTGATGGGAGTCTCTCTTGTGGTTCATCAGAAATATGCCGGCTTTTTTATGGGCTTGGAAGGCTTGAATGGCAGTAACAGGCAGCTTTTCTTGGAGGCACTTTATCAAAGCTTTATTGCTCAGGCAAATACCCCAGAGCTCCTAGTCATGATCAGCTCATATGTACAATGATGGCAATGGGTTTGTTTAACCAGCTTCAGTTTCCAATAGTCAACTGACAAAAACCCGATTTCTCTTGCTGGAAGTCTGGGAAAACATCCTGTAAGCATTAACTGAAATAAGAAGTAATCTTTTATTATGCTTGAAAGCCCAGGGGAAAAATACAGATTTTCACCTTTGAAGGGGGCTTTGTTTCCTTTTTAAATTGTAACTGTTGGTAATGACATTAATTACAAGCAAGCGTGTTTGGGTTTGTTTTTAAAACAGATTGCCAATAGTTACACTTCAATTGTGTTGTTTAGTCAAGCTTCTGCAAGTGCTTTCCAAACACTCCCCGTGTAACTGACAGGGTTTATTTCTATTTAACTAACCAACAACTCGGAGAATCAGAGACAGAAGGAGCAGGAGCAGGCCAAGTGACTCTGTCACCAGCCACACCACAAGGTCACAGCAGCTCCTGCAGTAGCACCAGACTGCGTCGCCCCTCGCAGTCCCCAGACCAGCTCTTTGTGACAGGAAGCACATTCTGGTTATAACCAAAGCTGCAGTCTAACCACAAAGACTCTGGTCTAAACCCATCAATTTCTTAATCAGCAATGAAAGCCAATGCAAAAATATCACCATTTACAGCTCAACTCTGCTAAGTGTTTATGGCAGGATATACAATTTTTTGTGTGCATTTCTTCCACTTGAAGATAAGTCTGTTCTAATAGAATATTAGGACAATATTATAGCAATATTAAGCAGCATTTTCTAAAAATAATAATTCTCATTTTAGGACTGATAACTGGCACACAGCACACTCTCTGCACCATTAATGCTGATTTTTGAGCAAATAATAGAACACAAGGAAAGTTTCAAAGGCCTGAAAAGAGTCTAATAGTGAAATGAAATATCTTAGAAAAGTAACTGGGATGACCCAAGTAACCCCAAAGTAACTTTAGCCTCGTTAGTCCAGTACTGATGCCGTGCTACTATGGGACATAGTCAAAAGGGCCGTGGAATGTCAATCCATTGCTCCAGAAAACTGTTCATCAAACAAGTAATCTTTCTTTTGAGGAGATTATAAATTCAGTTAATAAAGGTAATTCTGCTGACATAATAGACTTAGACTTCTGCAAAGCAGCTGACTTAATCTTGCATGACATTCTGTTGAAAATAGTACTCAACAAAATCAGTGTAATTTATATTAAATGGATGGAAAAATTGGTAATGTGCATCTAAAAGTAATTACCTGATGGAGGAATTTCTAGTGTGTCCAAAAGGATTTACTCTTGGTACAATGTTATTCGACGTTTTTATCAATGATCTGCCATTACTGGCAAAGTTTGTGTAAAAAATGAAATTTAGAAGAACAGTAACAATTAATGAGAGAGGTGGGATTGGTTTGTTTGGTAGGGTGGGACACTTTGGAACATGCATTCCAGCACAGCCAAACATCACTGCATTTACAGTTCTGATGACAAGAACAAGATGAAAATGCACATGCTGAAATGAAAAGGCTGTGAAAAGGCTGTCAGGGTACGGGGAGCTAACAAACCAAGTGGAAGACCACAAAGCAACGCTTTGTAGCAAAGAACGTAAATATCAGCTACAGGAGTCATGCAAATTTAGCACATCGATTGATTTAGCTTGCTTAAGTGAATCTTAAGGTGTAACTTAATCTTAGGTGACAGTTAACTTTATAGACAAGAAAATTTCTGGGAATAGAAAGCTTTTTAGTCTAGTAGAAAGTGGCACATCCAGAACTAGCAGCTAGGCAAATTTGAACTGGAAATGAGATGTGATGTTTAAATGCAGGTAATTAACAGTGGAACAACTAACTTCTTAGGAACCAAGTGCACCCTCCATTAGTTGATATCTGGAAGAATGGTGTTTAAATATGCTGCAGTTCAAACACAAGTTCTGGGTCTGATGCAGCATTCTCTGAGTGAGAGTGTTTACTCTGCGTTATGTCAGAACTCTAATTAGACAATCTGCTCTGTTATCTAAAACCACTCTTCTTGTTTTACCTATCGATCAGTTTTACTTACTGATATTTGGTATTTTTCCTGGGCTGGCAAATCTCAACATTATGGTTGACATGACAGTCGTGTTTTTAGTGTAACATGTACTGCAGTATCGATCATACCATGTGATTAACAGCCTGTATCGCCTAAGGGACGAAATGAATATTAACGTTTGCTCGAGTTGTCTATTGAGATCAAATATTTGTGTCCTTTGTTGATTGCAGCCTAAAGGCTGCATTGGCTTCTTGGAAAAGAACAGAGTCCCAACTCTGAAGGAAACCTTTGGGAGTGGCAAAGCACAGTGTTAGTTTACATTTACAATCCCATCCCCGCACTTTTCCTTGGAAAAGCAAAGGGAGTGAAGGTAGTGGCTTGGCGCCTCAGAACAGTGTGTCTACCTCCTGGCTGCTGCTTTTGACTTTCACTCGAGAGCTGCTAGATGATGTTGTCATAGAAACGTAAAAGGGGCGTCTGGACTGGAAGCCTTCCAGTCCGGGCTATGCACAGGACGGCACATTTCACTCGTATGTATCTAGGTCTCTACAAACTTATTACCTTTCTACCAGGCAGCACAATTAACCAAGTCCAGGTTTTCTTACCAAATTCTTGCGTAGTGGTGGCACTCCTTGCTCACAGTGGCCCAGCCCCTAAATCACCAGCATTTCCAGGTGTCCAGGATCTGTTCTTTCTCTCAGTGAGGTAACACGCCCACCAACCTTGCTGCAAGCAAACAGAAATTCCTCAGGGTCAGTTCCTCTACCTACATAAATTGGGATAGCTCTATATACTGGCACAGGGCTGTACCACTTTACATCAGCAGAGAACTTAGCCTTCAAACATATGCTATGTTTATTTTCCATTGGAGATGGGTATGCAGCTAGTATCTATTTTCCTTTGCACTTAGCTCCATATAGATTGATTTTGTCAATAATAAGGCAATATTTTTGCTGGTTTACATTATTATCTGAAAGACAGGGAAAAAAAAAAAGCCCAGACAAACAAATTCCAGTCACTGTCATAAATGATCTTGGGTTAAATGACTGTGATGTCTAGCGTCCCAGGGGATAGCAGCAAGGAAACTCTGGCAAATCTGAGGGCAACCTGACTTGACAGAGCATAACAAAGCAAAAGACAGTCTGTTGTGTTAGCTTACCCTGCTGCTTCTCCATTGACAATATTTTGGATTGGCACTTAGTGGTAAAACAAATATAATCAAGGGGAAATCGCATGAATTTATGAGCAGAGGGTCAATGGCCCCAGGGACTGTTCTTAGTAAGTGGGATATATAAAGCTCTTCTGCTCTCATAACCTCCTGTAGTCACCTGTACTGGAGTCCCAACTGGGACAGAGCAGATCAGCTCTGATACAAGACAGCTGGTGTACATCAGAGATGAGCTGTCACGGTGCATCTGTACACACCACAATGTACTAGCCTGCCCAAGACTTTCCACATAGGTAATTAGATAAGCTTCTGACTATGTCATTTGCAAATGATGCAGGTCTGAGATTAATGGCCTGCAAATTGCTGAGTGGAGATAAAGAACTGAGAGATGGCAGGAGGGATTTTGAAAGCCACTGAAGGTCCAAGGAAAGCACTACAGAGAGGAAAACATGCAAAGGGGAAGTGGAAGCTCTGGCGAGCAGCATCTGCTGTGTGGGCAGGACTCAATGGCAAAGAAACATGCAGCAGCAGAGGAAGGACAGAAGGACCCAATTCCCAGATTTTGATTGGACTACTTGGATTTTGGACATAAAAGTCTTCCTGAAGGAAAAGGCTGAAATTTTGCCATTCTTGGTAGCCATTAGATGCTCTGTTGAAAGGTTGAAGCAGAACAAAGTAACATTTGAAGAAAAAGCTGTGGAGCACAGTAAAACACATGTACAGTATACAGAGCTTTGAGTCTTTGTGGCCAAGGATGCTATATTCTCCAGCTCAAAAGGAATATTCCTTCTTGTATTTAACATCACAAATATACCCAGGTGTGTACTAAACTGTGTATTTAAATCCAGTCACACTAAGCTCAGGACACATGGTAAGTCAGGAGATTTTGAGCTTTGTTACTAGATATGACAACAAGGCAAGTTACTTAAGCGCATGCAGTTCTGCAGGAGCTAATGACCACACTGGCCCCGTGGTGGTTCCACGTAAGTTAGATTTAACCATTACCCTTAGCTGGGAGCAGGATCAGACAGGTGTGTGGTGTCTGATCCAGGAGATTATGTGGTGCTGTCACTCAGGTCTTGGTAATGTATGGTGATGAAGGCAGCACTGTAAAAATAATGTTGTTGCTGTCTCATACCACTCTATATATCACTGTGCTTGAATGTCAATAAATGGGAGAATCTGAAAACAGTAAATCATTCCCCACTCATCTGATCCCTTGTTTCAGAAGCACTGTTTGTGGCTTATAGCCCATTTGTCTCACTTATAGGTGTAACAAGCTGTTTTGGGGGCCTTCACCAGATGGATGCTTCCCCAGCTCCAAACCAAAAGCACAAACTGGGCAGGATTCCTGAGCTGCAGCGTCTACCATCTGCAGGGCTGTGCAAGCAGGGAATAGACTGCTTCTCCTCTCTCTGAGTTTGTTGGGCATAGGTATGGTGCATCCTTGTGCCTACTGCTCTGTTTTGGTGCACGGGGAACATATGCCTGCTCGTTGCGTGCCTAGTCCAGCCCTCACCAAAAGCCACAAGAATCTTTGCATCAGCTTCTGCGGGTTTTAGGTCAGGCTTTAAGACACCTCATAACTTTGTACTCCTGTAATTCTCCCCACCCACCTACCCTTCCTTTTTCATTTTACAGTGCACAGAGACAACGTGCAAGGAAATGTGCCGTTTTACCTGTAGATTGTTGACTTAAATTGCCTAGTCCCAGCCTGGTGCTATAAATCCTCTCATGCAGCTGGAGAGCCCCGTTTACTATAGCGGGTTTCCATGGCAATCCTGCACTCTCCCACGTTCAGCTGCACAGTGCGGGCAGCCCCCCCCACACACCTTTCTTCCCTTCAGATTCCATTCACATAGTCTCCTATTGATAGCATAAAAACCCAAATGGGCCATGGATAGCTATTTCCTATCTTAACACACTTTCCCCCAATAACTGGATGATATATATGTATTTTAGCACACAAAGAGAACACTTGCCCTTTTCCAGACATCACTTGGCATGCAACATAATATCCAGATATTCTGAAGGTCTAGTTCTTTCCTGACACACATTGCTCTTGTTATTCTAGGACACCAATAGGAAAATACAAGCTTAATATTTCCTTGTGTTTCTGGCTGCAGTCACTGCAAAGGAAGCGTATCTATTGCAGCAAATCCCTCCCTAGGCTTGGGGCAGCTTCATGGTAGCCTCCCACCTGCATTTGAGCTATTCTCTGCACAGCACTCAGTACAACTCAGTAACTGAGTGTATGACACAGACCATGGGAAAAGTATCTGCTTATTCCTAACAACATGGGAAACAGCATGAGCTGCTAGGATTAAAAAAAAAACAAAAAAGAAATAAGATCAGTGGTACCAGCAAAAATACTGCAGCCAGGGTTAGACTCCTCCCTCTGTATCTCTGAGTGTTTTACATGAATATTGCTATTTTACAACATTATCTGTGGAGGAAGAAATTTGTGTCTTATCTCAGGAACTGTGACAAGGCACCGTTAATGGGGCAGCCCATTTATCTCAGTCTTATTGTGCCACTGATTTGAGAGACAAGTACCCTTAAGAATTACTTCAATATGTAGTGGTCAACCCTAAGCTCTTTGCAGGTTCAAATCAAATCCCAACTTATTAAGTGTCTTTATCTTTGTCCCTTTTAACTTCAGCTCGTGTTTTGTCACAGATTTCAGTGGGTGCGGGATTGGGCCCTTGGCTGTCAGACTTTAGAGCAGTACACTTTTTTTTTTTATCAGCTGCCTCTTCCCACCATATGCTTACTATAAAATTCATGTCACATCCAGCTTGCAGTCAAAGTCTAGATTTGTGCTTTGATTGTTTGCTAACTGAGAATTGCTGTGAAAAGTGGTTTACAATGTAAGTTGCTTAGTCAGGCACTGTAAAAAAACCAACAAACAAGTACAATTTCCTTTCCTTTTAGCTGGACATATTTCCCAAAAGTGAGGGAACTCACAACACTGTCCCAAAGCTAGGCACACAGAGCAAACCAGCAAGAGAAAGAAAGGAGTGTGTCTGCCAGAGCTACGAATTATTGCTTATAAGATCCTTGGCGTATATCTGGTGGGCACAAAAGTATAGCTGCATGATATGCAGCTGTTTCAAAGCACAGAGACTTGGGAGGAATTTCTGGTTTGGGTTCACATACATACATATGCACTTCCTGAATTTTGCTAGGCCTTGTGGGTTATTGGTTTAAATATTTCCTAAACAGTGACAGTGCACAACAGCGGAAACTGAAGCCTCTGGGAGGTGAGACTGCAGCCTGAACGATGTCAAACAAACCTCCAGGCTCCAAACAGCTTTGTACAAGGTTGAGCAATTACCAAGCCCACTTGCCTTTGCCTTGCAAAAACACCAGAAAACCACGCTGAAGCTCGGAGTGTCACAGCGTGGCAGAGCTGGGCACTTCTGGTCCCACTTCATCATTGTGCGTGCAAGCGTAATGGTAGCTGAAACTGCTGGTTGGGAAAAAGCAGAGACTCATATCTGGACAATATGCTCTCCGTGGGATAATCCCATGCGATGGGTTAGCAGCAACTCTCTTGGCAGATTCTTAGCTGCAAGAAACTTTGCAATATCCTTTCCAGAAAAAGCCTAAAATGGCTTTTGTAAAACCTCCACTGGGTATGTGATAGCCTGTCGTCTAATTTGCTAAAACGAGTAGGTGGTAGTCTGAGTACCTCTGCAGGGGAAACTCAGTGCTTGAGGGCTGATGCATCATAAATGCTGTATGAGTGAAAACATGGGGCCTAATTCTGTCTTAGTTCCATGCAACAGGAGCTGTGGAGTCAGCAGGCCAGAACCATACATGACTGGCTCATTTTGCTCATACAGATCTAAAATACAAATCCAAATGGATTTGCTCCTATCTGCCTTGGCTCACACTTGGCTCCCTGACTTGGGAGTTTTACACGCTGCAGAAATGGGATTTGGCCCAATGATAGGTTTCACTTCATCTCTCAGCAGATTTGTGGTCTAACACTCCAAGATGTGCAGCATAACACACTGGCAATCTGTCACTCTCCTGGCTCTCGTCAGCTCCAACAGCTTGCTGAGAAAAAACGGTGCCAAAATAGATGCCAGTCCGACCTGAGGGACTTGAGAAGTGTCGCCTGTGCGCAGCCGAAAGCTCTGCCTGTCACAGCACGTGCATTCCCGCTCCACTTGGCTCCTCCGTCAACTCAGCAGGCTGGGACCAGCCCTGGGCTTTCCCGGTTACTGTCACAGTTTCCCATCTTACCAAATCTTCACTGAAAGTTGCCCTTCCACTGCTGAGGTTTCACATTACTGTTCTCTTCTCTCTCTTTGGTGGACCAGTTCACTTGGCACAGTGGCTGCCCATGAACCCCGAGACTGCAATTAGGGCTCTTATCACTTGCACACCCTGAATAGCTGTGGCTCCCCTCTTGGACAAGCTCTGCATTCCTAGCACTGAAACCTCTAATCAGGCCAAAACGTTGGCTTGGAACAGCTTGAAATGGGAACTCCACGACTCCAGTCTGCAGCTCAGGAATTCCTTGTTTGGTTAGACTTGAAAAGCTGAAATGCTGGGGATATCTGAGCACAGACTGCAGTGACATTCATTAGATTAGCAGTCTGAGTCTGTTTCTCTAACAGAGCTTCTCTAGAGACCACAGGGATCCACGTACATGAAAGGATGTGGTGTCGGTATCTTGCCTCTCCATCTGAGTACTTTCCAGTAATAACGAAGACTTACAATACTGACATTGCTGCTTAAAGCAAATCTGTAGAATTATAAAGCATGAACAAATAATTGAGGACACAAACCAAAAATGAGAGCCAGATTCAATATAAACCAAAGTGCTGATGAGACAGTACATCAGTCTCCTCTGCTCCGCAGTGAGGTGGGACCTAGAAGAGGATACAAAGCCCCTTCTCAGGGTACTTACTGACATTCAACCCATGACAGCAGTAATTGATGGCCACTGCTGTAGGGTAACAGGAAATGTATTTTGTCCCCATTTGTTTGTCTTTATCATATTTACATGCCTTCCATGAATATCTGAGCCAATGGCAAGTATAGCCTTCGGACCTGCAGAATTTCAGCATATATGAGAGGATATTTCTGGGAAGCAAATTTACAACTCGGAAATGGAAAAATTTCACAGGAAACCAATATTTCAGGACCATCCAACCAAGGAAGAGAAGCAGCATTGGATGATTAGCCTAGTCTTGGCCATTATAAGTTGATTGTAGTAGTTTTGGTTGTAACCACAGATCCAGGAATTAGCTGTGAGTAACTCTGGGGCAAAGAGCTGCAGCAACCAAGTCTCCCAAAGCAATGCATGGGCAGCATGTAAACAGCAGGCAAATTCACCAACTGAGATATACCTTAAGGGATGCTTAGCCATCTGCAGGCATAATCTTGGAAGGGTTTAAGAAATGCACTGGCACGCATCAGTCCAGGATGTCACTGCCCATTGAAGCCCATCATAAAGATGCTCTGTGAAAAGGCTGAGTATGAAAATGAAGAGGAGGGTGAATCACTGCTATAGCAAGAGTTTTTCTGCTATACCCATTCCAGGTTGTCTTTGACAGAAATGGGGCCTGGAGCCTCCCAGCACTATGAGTGCTTCATCTCCTGTCTGTGAGCTGAGTTTGCCATCTGCTGTTTGCTGAATAAACTGTTCCCCCTGGTTAATCTGAAATGGGAGGGTAAGAACAGCAAGACCTGAAGAACCAGAATGCTTACCCCCAGATTTCAAACACTTAAACTTAAAAACTGTGACACTTAAAAAAACTGACACCCACAAAGGTGGAAAAGCCTTATCTGAGACTTTAGCATACGCTTACTTTATATTCTCAAGCTTTTCTTTATAATCACAAAGACCAGAAACCCTTTCTTTCATTTCCCTCTAAATAAAAGCCAATATTCAGAATTAAGCCCCCTGCTCTCTTCAGACCAGGGATTCAGGTGTGACAGAGAGTGCCGCTGAGAGCAGGATCAAAGGCTGGATGAGCCCACAGAGGAAGATGTGAGGAGAGGTGCCCTGGGATGACAAGTGGTGCTCTGCAATGAAGAAAGGTGCCTTGGGATGAGAACTCAGATAGGTCTGCTTTCTTCCCCTGCTCTGGCACCATATTATCTCTCCATCCCAGAACTGCAGAGCTGCTTCCACCTGGGCCCCAGGTTGGTCACCCTGCTCCTCTGCTGCCCTGCCCTCTCCTCTGCAGCCATCCAGTCCTGGGAGCGGTCATCGCCAGGATGCCAGACGCCCTGGAAAGGACACAAGGGCTTGTCAAGAAAGCTGCTGGCATCTTGCCACATGTTTGCAAGCTGAGATCAGCATTCAGGCTCCTCTTGTTGCTGTTTGTTTTCTCCTCTGTTCCTAACAGCCTCTCCCTGTGCTGTTGCTACTGTCGCCCTGCACAGAGGGGCTCAAACAAAGGTGTGGCGATGGTTGATGGCCAGCTGGGCTGGTGGGACTCCTCTGGACGTCCCCCTGTGCCTCCCAGCGCTCATGGGCAGGGCAGGGACTGACCTGGCGCTTGTCTCAGAGGAACTTCTGCATTCCCAGCTGGTGCCAGGGAGCTGGTGCCTGTGGATGGCTCAGCCCAGGGAAGGAGCAGCAAATGGGATGTTCAGCGCTGAGATCTTTCTCGCACCTCCCTTTGGAAGTGCCTTCTGGGATTAGCCACTGCAGAAAGACTGCAGCCCTCCCACAGATCATCTCTGAAATGCTTCTCTACGTGCTTTTGCACAGCTCCTAAGTGGAGACTTTGTTCTATGCATGGACGAGGCTTCAAAAGGTAAGTGTTAACCAGGCAGTAACAGGGGGACATAGGAGGGAGCAGACTTTCTTGACTCTCTGATCATATAGTCATTGCCCCAGGTGAGCAAGCTAGACTCCTGAGCTCCCAGAGCAGCTCTTCAGGGTGTATTGACCCAGAGCAGGACATTTACCAACTGTGACATATCCCTGTCTCTCCCTGAGACTCCCTCACACGGCTGAAAAAATTAATAATAACAGGTAACATTTGCAAACACCACAGAAATGTAAATGATGAGGGTCTTTATGGGCAGTCAGCAATTATAGATGAGAAAAAATATATATAGGCATAAAAATGACCTAGACTGTTCTCAAAGGGCAGCAATGACTAGTCCTTTTGCATGGTTATTTCAGACATGGATATCAAGTAAGCAGAGCTCTAGCACAGCTGAAAGATGGATAATGGTTTTGCGTCTGGAGAATCAGATCCTCTAGCTGGTATGTGGGTAATGAGCTTCCATTTTCCTCTGTACGGTCATAGCAGAGACTTGGATAACTTTATTGTAAACCAAGGATTTATTGCTTATTGAAAGACTGTAGTGCTTAGTTTAATCTGGATTGCATGACTTCAGACACAATGGAGCAAATATTTTGAAGTTTGGAGAGTGTTGGACAGTTTTGTAATGGTGCTTGTAGCTCTTACAGCAACACCAAAACTCCCCATTTCATGCTGCTTTCTAACAGAAACCTGCTCTATGAATCTTCCTCAGCCTGAAGTCATCAAGACTCAATTACTGTTGAATGTATGCAATAAGTTCACACGAGGAGCTTCTCTGTATCTGATGTGTTGCTTTGTTTTTTCTGTAAAAAGACACGAGCCATTTTTACTCTTCCCAAGTAATCCTGTATGGGGTTTTTTTGTAACTACTACCAAATAGGACTGAATTGGGAAATTCAGCTCAGTCTTTCTTAAATACGTGCAAAACTACCAGCTAATATCAGTAAGGATTTTGCTGAATAGGTACTAACATAGCTCAAAGAGCATTAGCTCTGACGGAACAAAGCACACATTGAAAACAAGCCATATATAAAAGCAGTCCAGACGCAATTTTTCAGGAGCAGTTCTGTGTTTCAGCCACCAGCTGTATAATCTATTCTGGTTTGGGCATGAGGGGAAATTGCCTGTAGTGAAGACACGTGTGAAGAGATGCTAACCATGTCTTTCATTTCTTGCTTCCACAGATGTGGCCTTGGCTTGGAAGAGTCTTCAGAAAGCCAAAGCAGTGGTACGTGCGGTTCAAGGAACACTTGCTGTCACATAACTCTATCGCTTTCTGTCAGCTACCAGTGCATCACCCCCACAGAGTTTTCTTTCGTGGAAATAATGTAATTCAAAGTGATGTAAACATGCCATTTTGTTTGTTCTTTTGCAATGAACATATAACCTCTTTAATCATTTGCTCAATGACAAAAAGAGGATAAGGAGAAAAGCAAGGAATCTTACCAAATTTCACAACACTCTTCAAAATTAATGACAAGAACAGATAAAGATTTGCCTTCCTTGTGGTTGAAGCCCTGAGCAGAATAATAAATGATACTCGCTGAGCCGGGACATCCTCTGAATTCTCCCTGTCTTATTGTCCTCTTAGTAGGAAACATCATAATGTTTATATCAGGCACAGCAGCTGCAATCATAACAGTGAAATTGCTTGGATGAATGCATAGTATTATCCAAATGCATACAGCGTTGCTTGCGCAGTCAAGGCCTGACACTAGTATCACACTGTTGAAGTTGCTGTTGGCTGGGGTTACTTCCAGCTTGTGCTGGTTTTAAAAACATCAGAGCAGTAAAAATCTGAGGCACACATACACGCAAAGTGTAAATAATGGAGAGAGTTGATTTCATCTCTTATCTTCCCAGTCAATTGCATTCTTTCCAACTGTAGGAAATACCACATGGAACATGCTCAGACATGCCAGTATTTAGAGTAACTAGGAGCTGCAAAATTAATCAGAGAGGCAGTGTATGCCAGCAAAAGGCTACCATGGAAAAAAAACATATGTCTCCCTTCAAAAGAAAAATCTGCCTTTTCACAGCTACAAAGGATTGAAAACAAATTTTATCATCAAACATGGAGCTGTGCCAAATCACAGACAGCCAGAAGAAAGCTTTGGCATGAAGAAAGCTTTGGTGAGTTCTGAGTTACTGGGAAACTGCTGAGGCAGGGGGGGCTGCTTTGGTGCTGGAGGGAAGGGAAGGTGACAAGAGAGAGTGAAAGGTCCTCTTTATTGAGGAAAGTGTATATTTTCATCAGCTTGTCACTGATGTTCCCAGAAGAATATCACAATGCACAAGTCACACCTTGCTGGGGAGAGCTCAGGCAAAAGATGCAGCATTAATACCCACCAGCTACAGCAAAGTAAAAGCTTTGTCCTCTGAGGTTTTTTCCCTAGAGATAACCGAAGTGATGTAAATACAGCATTTTGTTCGTTTACTTTTGCAGGAAATACATAATGTGTTTAAAACCATCTCTAAAAGACAAAGTGGGATAAGAAAAAAGCAGGAAATTTAACTAAATTCCAGAAGACTCTTAAAAACTAATGACAAGAACACACTTCACTTATTATTTTCGCATCTGCTGAGTATTTGTTTTTGAGATGGCTTATTGGCTGGGAACAGTTTAAGCTACCAGCCTTTAATATTTACGGATGCTATTTCCTCCCTAAGCAGTAGGGCTTTGTACCATGCTCAAGGAGATGGCTCACTGCCTGAACCCCGGTCTCGGTAACAAGAATAGCAAGAGAGGTGTGTTGAGTTGATCTGTTAGAAGCTTTGCTGGGGCTTGTGGGTTTGCATGTGAATCTTTTTTCTTGCTCCCAAGCCATTTGAACAAGGGAAGGAAAGATGAGATGAATGTTTGTCACCGGGTTTAAATGACAGGGGCATGATGTGACCTGGTGTAGCACACTTTAACACCATATACTATGGTACTCAAGTAGGTGGGACACAGAGTACTAAAGGTAGCATGGGTTTCTTTGCAAGCCAGTAACCAAATACTGAGTCTGCCCTGCAGATCTGGGTGGCATGGAGACAGTGTACACAGAGATTTTTACACCAGAGAACAAACTCTGACTTTTCTGTCCCAGAACTGCAATGCTGCCAGGCTCATTACCAAGTATGAACGACATTGTACCCAGGTGTCCAAAGGGCCAGATTTGGTTGGGGAATAGTTCCCAGTAAAATGAACTGGTTTAATTTAATGGTTAAGGAACCTTTCTGACATTTCCACATTGACATAATTTTGCTACGCTGTAGATGGCAAGAGGAACAGAGATGAAACAGCTTTGAATGACAAAAAGAGCAATGAGATTCCTCCAGCCTGCAGGTAAATAATAACCTTAATGTACGGCACGTGGTGGGTGAAGAAGTGAAGGCACACATAAAGGGATTTAAAATTCTGGGATGCAGGACTTCAGAAAAAGTTTAGCACCTTAGTATTTATTAGAAAAAAAGAAAAAGTCACCAGACAATTTCACCCTTGGAAATGCTGACCAACAAGCCAGTGGAACAGCCAACGCCCTGACATCAGTTCTCTGTGTTAGTCTATCTGCCCATGCTTGTAATAACTCTTATCAGACCACAGTTCGCTTTGTACTTTCCCGATATTATCTTCATGTGCCAAACTGCTGGTAACTGGCAAAATTCTGATCCTGTAGAGACACTGAGAGCACCATCAGAGCGTGTTCTAGAAACAAAACTGTCGTTCATATTAGCAGTCTATTGAATAATTTCATAATACACCCTACATATTCAGTCTTGTTTCTCTTTTTCTTAAGAAAGGAGAACTGTGCTGCTCTCTCCCCTGCTTGGTCACAGACCTGTTTCCTTGAGAGCCCTGCTGTGAGTGCTGGCCCATCCCAAATGACCCTTCTGTCCCCCAGGCAAGACTCATGCTCAGCACCTTGCAGCCCTGCCAGGAGGGAGGCTGCGGATGGCAAAGGCACAGCTGGGACACAGTCTTCTGCAAAGAGCCTGTACAAACCCAGAAGGGACAATTTCAGGGAGCAGGCAGATTCAAGAGGTCACACAGTACAAAAGGAAAAATCTCCCTGCTCTCTGTGTCACCCACCTCGCTCCCCTGCAGGGAGCAGTTCTTTCTCAAGTGTCCCACGTGGCAGCTGGAGCAACGCTCCCGTGCCCATGGCTGTCCTGCTTCCTACATACCACCTTTCATCAGCCAGCAGGCCCAGTGATCAGAAGCTGGAAGAGTCATGGAAAAAATCACCCCAAAAGAAGTTAGAGCAACTCAAGAAGAGAATCCAGGAGCAGAAGAAAAAGCAGCAAGCAGCATCTCAGGAGCAGAAGTGCCTGATTTCTGCCTATGCTAAAGAGCCACCGCAAAAAAGACCCCTGAAGAGAAAGGTGTGCAAAGTGGTGTCTGCTCCTCCTGCTCCAGCTTACAGAGGTCAGTAGTAGTCTGGCATCTATGGAGAAAGGCTGAAACTGCGTATTACCTAGCAGTGCTTTGGCACAGCTGAATAACTAACCACACAGCTTCCACCCCACACTTTGGTTTATGTTGGGCAGCAACCATGTTCGTGTGATAAATTCATTTACTTCCGCAGCCCTTGGGGGAGCTGTAAACCTCCCTGTGCTATACATATCAACCTGCTTACTGAGTTCACTTCTCCACTGGATTTACCCCCCAGCATGCACAAATTTATGAATTTCTTTCCACAAAATAGTAAAGAATTTGCTGCAAATATATTCTTTTCTCCCCTTTCCTCCCACATTCTTCCTTTTGCCAGATATAAAGCATGGAATGGGAAATCGCAGCACAGTAGTGCGGAGAAGCATTACAGGTATTTAAAGCAGGAATTGTGTAGTTCAGAGGCATTACAGGGTATTTAGCAGTTCATTCAGTGGAACTAGTGTGGATCTGAAAGCAAATATTGTTAGACTTCCTTATCCTGCTTTGCTGCTAAATTTGAGCCTGAAGTACCATTCATCTACAGCTGTCACTTTAGTTTAGCGTGATTTAAGATCTCAGGTTGCTGTGAGTAATGCATGGACTCGAGAGCAAGGACTGCCTATGGCTAGCCCGGTTAGCCTGCCCACTTGGCAATCTTTTCAGCCAATGGGGGATTATTGAGGGTATATTAGACTAGAGAAGATGAGCTGAAAAGCTGTACATAATGAATCTTACTGCTATAATAGCATTAGTGTTAATTCATTGGGCACTATGATCCCTGTCACACACCACCAACTTCCATGGGCATTTCCCTTAGATTTGCTCCAAATCACCTTTTACAATGATGTATGGAAGTATTTTATGGTGCTCACCTTGGGTCTGCGGGAGCAGAGGTCTGTGCTGCTGTCTCCCCCTTTCAGCTGAATCAGGCAGCGCTTTCTGCCATCTCTGCGCGGCGTTACCCCTCCTAATACCCAGAAGCGAAAGCCACAATCTCTGCTGAGCCTCTTTTGAACATTCTCGGGAGGAAGGCTAGTTTAGTTTGGTTTTAACCCCAATCATTTTACATAACTGAGTTAGGGAACTACCAGACAAAGTTCAACTTGCAGATCAGAGGCAGCCTCTGAGGCTGAAGATTTAACAGCTCCAGGCGCTTAGTCCAGAGGCAGCTTGTTCAGCTTGTCTGACTCTACCATTGAAAAAAGTGTGTTACAGCTGCTTTGCCAGATACTACCTCTGTCAGATATCTGCAGTCTGGCCTGGGAAGCCTGCTTCTGCTTTTCACACATACAGGAACTCAGTGCTGTCAGATACCCGCATTTGCACTGCTCCTGGTAGCTTAGCAGGTTTCAAATATCTGTTTGTCTAGGTTTCAGTGCTGTGAACCTGAGGTCTGCTCTCTCCTTGCCTGATGAAGAGCACACAATACCAGGCAGAGAAGAATTTACCATCCCTGGACAAGAGAGGGATTATAAAAAAGCCCCCAAGGTCCCAGGTCAGCAATGCTGTATCACAACAGTTTGTTACAGGCAGCATGCCCAAGCATGCAGTGTTTGTGTACTCTGCAGGGAAAGGTTAGTCTGGATCTCCAGAGAGACAGCAAAGGGAAAGGTGTCCCACTGCACCCACTGGATGTGCCAGCTAGGTCAGGGCTGTTTGCACGGTACACTGTTGTACAGGTAGACAGGGTCACGGGCTCAGGGATCCAAGCCAATGCTTGCTTTGCTGGGACATCTCCAGTACCACAAAAAAAAGAAGTCCTGCTTGTTCTGTGAACAGGGTCATTAGAAAGACTCCCGCTTTTGCGTTCCAAGCGAATGGGACTGAGTTTGGTTTGTTGGTGATAGCAGTCATGTCTGCAGTTTGATTTTAGCTGCATACTAATTTTTTTCTGTGGTTTTTTGCCTTCTGATTAAAGACCAAAGAAAGAGAAGCTCAGCATGGAGAATTCAAATGCAAAGCCAGAGGAAGCCTTCACCCAAGTCCTCTGTTCTGGAGACAGCAGCGACAGGTAAAGGTAAGGATGAAAATCATGAGAAGTTACACAAATTGGTGGACAAAACTACTGGAGGTCAGTGGCATCTGAGCACTCACCTGCCAAAATCTTTAGCTGTATATTAAAATAATAGCAAATCCTAGGATCTGCAGTCAAGGACCAGAGCCTAGTTATACCAAGCAGGTAACAAAGAAAACCACTGTGTGAACAGACAAAAATCAGCATTTGTTCAAGGAGGTGGAAGATGACCACAGGCAGCACAAGGAAACAAGGCTTAATTTCTAGGTTAGCTGCTGGTGAGTCATGCTGACGCCCCCGGGATGGGGTATCAGACTGGCCACCTGATACCACTTTCTGTCACTGAAAAATAAGCCATACATCCTAGGTGGGAAGAGCTGTCTGTCACCTATTCAGTTCTGGTTTTCCACCAAAAGCCAGGGATTTCCTGGCCTGCAAAATAGGGACCGAATCAAAGTAGTGAAAAGTCAGATGAATTATCCACAGCCTTACTACAAAGTCAACAGCAGGAACAGGAGTGCCAATCACTAGTTCTCAATTTTCTTTGACTGGTATGTCTAAGTGCAGATTTTAATTATTGGAGTAATTTTGCCCATTTCATGCTATTACTTTGCATTGGAAATAGTTGCATTCAGACTTCGTGGGGAACAAGACAAATAGTGGAAGTGCTATGGGCGCTGCTCACTCAACGAGGTTGTATTTACACTAGCCAAGGTACTAGATATGTAACTTGTGTGAAACAGAAAGAAAAAAATCCTAGCTATCTACTACCGTGCAGATGAAATTATGAGCATCGTGGCATCATGTGCTCTGCTACGTAAGTACTGTTTAAAATGCATGAAATATACAATAATTTCCTTCTCCCTCCTTTTTTTTTTGTTTTAATGGATTGTTTGAAAAATGGCTCGATCTTCCTCTGAGAGTGGGTCATAATAAGACCATGCCACATGAAGCATTCATCATTGTAACTGCCAGTGTCATGGTGTCTTTATTGGCTATTAGTTTCTGTCAGTGAAAGAGCCAAGGCAGGGCTACAAAGAGATGAATGAGGGGCAGGGGTCAGAGCCAGAGTACTCAGGAATTTGATGAATTATAAATTTGCTGTAGTTAACAAAAAATTAAGTCACAACAGCTATAAAATATTCATCTGTTCATAGGTAGAAAAAATCAGGAGAATATTTAAATAAAAAAATTTCCTTCTAGCAAGTGTTTTCATCAGAAATGCAGGCTGCTCTTGAAATTTAGCATAATAGTTTCTGTAGTTAATAAACACTGTGTAGTTAAAAAAGAGATTTAATTGAAATCAGACAACATGGTGAAGCAAAGATTGTTAGATCTACATACTAATTTGTCAGTTGCATTCAGAGAAACTAAGCACAAAAATAAACGCATCCTGCATTTTTAATACCGCTAAACTCGAAAACAAAGTAATACAGCAAGGTGTTTCATAAAAAACACTGATGCATCTCAGCTGTCCCAAGTCCAACAAATTTCGGCAATTCCATCCATAGTTCCTGCTGTCAGACACTGAACTGCATAGATCTAGTCAATAATTCCTCTGAAGGCTTCCCAAGTAAGTCCACGTGATCATAGGAAGTGACTTCAGCCCCACAAAGAGTGAAGCTCTCCCTTGTCTGAAAAACATAATTTCTCTTGTGACACGACCTAAACTATACAATGAAGATGAGCCTCCAGAACATCTCAGAGTCTGCTGCAAATTCTGCTGATGTAAGTGGCTGTGACCCCATCAGCGGCCATGGTACGGAGCCCAGGGCCGTTAGCTGGGAAGATGTTGCCTTACAGCTTTTGTTCACAAAGCAAAGGGGAATCTTAGGACAATCCCATTAACCAGTCAGTCTCTGAAAGTGCTTTGTGTCCAACAGATGATTCTCAGAGGTGCTGCACACAGTCAGCTCAGCCCATAGACAATTTTACTGAACAGAAGCTAGAAAAGCCTGACGCATTCAGTTGACTGAGTACTGAACCACATCTTTGAACTGAGGCTGATACTAACTTAAGAGTAAAATCTTTTCCTTAAAAAAAGGTTTGAATATTTTCATTGGGGGAGAATGTGGTGGGGGAGGATTTTCATGCAAAAGCCAAATAAGTACCTGTTTAGTCACCTTCTGCTGGAGAAGTGTTTGCAATAAATACATAATTATGCCAGTGCAAGTATTGGCATGCTGTGAATGCAATCTGAAATTATGAAGTAAAACAGTGATAAATGTTGTCTATTATGTGACACCACCTATTAAGCAAGAATAATTTGTTTGTGCTGCATACTGCATCGTTTATTTTTGCATTATACATTGTCCCTCGTCCTGTATCGTTCATTGATTCTTCCACACTGCATCCTGCTGATTCTCACCAGTTTAAAAATTAATTAATTTACTCTAGTGAGTTTGAAGTAATCACAAGGAAAATAATATTTTCGTTATCCCCCTCCCTCCAGTTCTCAAATCTGCTGGTACTCAGTAAGTACCAGCTGTCTGCAGCTGCCATCATAGAAAGATGCTCTCAGATGCTCTCAGTTCGGTGTCCCGACCTCCTCTTAGTGTTCTTGAGGACTCCGGGAGTCAATGGTTTCTGAGTAAAACTTGTAAGAACTCTGTGAACATGCTACAAGTGTTGAACGATATAAATGCTAATGGTAAAGCCTTAGGAAATCACTGAACCTTCACGTGTCGCCCTCATCTGATTCATGAACCAGCTCTCTGCCAGTCGGTGAATAGACCCTAGCAGAGTGACAGCCTCCAAGGTTTGAGTGCTTTAAAAACTTTTTGTTAGTAAAGTATCATCAGCTCTTTTTTTTCAAACCTGCTCTGACTGAAACTTTTTAGATCTCCCCACACCTCGAGTGTGATTCCTGGAAATCACCATTTAAAAGATTTATAATAGTGTTACAGTTTTCTTTCAAAGAACATGTGAGGGTTTAATAATTAAATACAAATCCTCTGTTTCAGGTACGAAGCTACCTGGTGCTTCTGCATGGAGAGAAGGTCAGAAGTTAGCTAGAAAGTTGCTTGGTCCGCCCCCTACATTTCCAAATCTGAGGAGCACAGCTGAAGAGCAGACCACAGCAAATACCTTTGGTACAGTTGCCTCTCTGCTACACGAGTTGTGCTGGCACACAAACAAAAAAGTGTTTTATTAAAACTAGTTGAAATAAAAGGTTTCAAGGCCCTTCTGAGCACCTATCTTTAATGACTCTTGCATTAACTCACTTGTCAGGTTAACAACCACCCAGAACCATTACTAAAGCTGTTGTCCATGGTCAGCTGGCACAATGAATCTATTGCGGTTTTGAAGAGACAATGCAAATCCACTGTGTCCTTAAAATAAGACTTGTCTGGATCATGACATGGGTTATGTCTCCCTAGCAGAGATACAGCATCAGCTCCATGTCCTGCACATACTAGCATGCTCTGCTTTTCAGCTGGGTTGGTTTGCCAGACACAGCTGTAGAGCTTCCCTGGGTCTTTCATAGCTGAGACTGGCCACTGAGTTCTCACTGTGCTACACTGACAACCATAAGAGGTTTATGAGATAAAGAGTTTCACTGCCCGTGTATATTAAATTCTGTTTATAGTGAAGGGCCACAAACTACACATCATTTGTACAATTGGCCACTGCAACTTCAAATTTCGCACTTACAGGTTTGTCTTCTCCTTAGAACATTGCAGATTTTACAACAGATGTACAAGCCTGGGCTACACGTGCAAATAGTCCTCAGACCTATAGTAGGAAGCAGGTTTTGAGATGCACGTGATAGATATAGGAATTGATACATCTCTGAAGTAATAACACCACTGTTTTTTCAAAATGCTTTCCACAGAACCTGGTAGAGGATTTGTAGCAATGCCAGCGATGGAAAACAGCTTCAGAGAAAAGGGAAATGAACCCGTGGGGAAAAGCCGTAAATTCAAAAGCTGCGTGGTTCCCCCCAGCAAGCCTGTTGAAAGGGGCAGCAATGCACTAACCAAGGATACAAAACAAATACTCAGGAACCTGCATTTGCAAAGCCAGTATCATGATGAACACAGACATACCAGGCTCCCAAAAGATACTGCGAAAGGAAAGGCAGAAGTTCTGCAGCGATACCTAGGGATCCATTCTCCTTCACCTGGACCTCAGGCCATAACTTCCTCTGCCTTCAGTGGGGAAAAGATACGATCTTCATTAATGAAAGATGGAGCCAAGCCCAGCAGCTCAGGAAACTGCAGCAGAGGAAAAAGCACATCTCCTCAGAGACAGAAAGGCTCAAGCAGCCCTGCGCAGAAAGGGTCTGAGAAAGAAAACCTTAAGCACCCTTCAAAGAGGAGGGTACACATTAAAAAACCTCACCCCTACAGCCCTGAAATTGTTCAGGAATTTATGCATCAAAAGAATGAAGAAAGAAAGAAAAAAAGTCTAGAAGAGAAAAAGTCTTTGGTGCAGGCCATGGAGATGAGAAATAAGAGATTGCAAGAAGTATACAGGAAACAGAAAGAAGCTATTGGAAAGAAAACGTGTTCTGACCAAACATGCAAGCTCTTTGGGGAAACAGCTTCTGCAAAAGAAAGTCCTCAGTGTAAACTTGAGCAAGTAAGTCATAAAGGAGTGGCAGATTGAAAACCCTCCGATCATGAGGGTCATGAGAACCATGTAGGAGATGAAACACTTCATACAAGTGCTTTGAAGTGTCAGGGAGAAAAAGTTTTATCTGGAAAAATAGAGCAATTAACTTCTAATTATGGCAAGAACTGTTGGGCTCATTAGGAGGGCTGGAACCCTTGATTTCAGGGTTAAAGGCCTGGAAATCTGCGTTGCTTGAGCTAAAAGAACAGGTTTGGTTTTTGGCACATGCAGTTTTCTGGTTACGTGAACCAGTTCAGTGGAACAAAAGCCAAATACTATCCTCTTGTTGCCTAGCTATTGGGTGCTTACACTAATGGTCACTTCTGTTTCAGGAGCAAACCAGTGGTGGAATCCTAGAGAGGAGTCGCATGGCCTGGGTGGATAAAACATCCTGTACTCTATTAAGTAAAGATCACAGAGGCAGGTACTCAGACATAAAAAG
This sequence comes from Fregata magnificens, assembly GCA_013389945.1. NCBI lineage: Eukaryota > Metazoa > Chordata > Aves > Suliformes > Fregatidae > Fregata > Fregata magnificens. The sequence continues at coordinate 47,717 of WAAD01034924.1, read as the reverse complement.
CATTCTAGAAAGCTTATTTCTCAGCACACGCTGCAGACTTTTCGTAGTATTCTGTTGTAACCTATGAAAAATAGAGCATTGTGTACTATCATATCTGACCTTAAAATCAGCCTCACTGCACCCCAGTCCAGTTACAGAACCTGGGAGCATCTGGGAGTGCTTCTGAGCATGGAAGGAGGCTGATGCTCTGGCTATCCAGGTTGAGGCAAATTTTTAAGCCTACTTTTATGTTCTGTATTTTTCTGCTTTGTATTTTAAAATAATAATTATTCCTTGCCAGCCCCAGGCTGATTCTTCTCCGCATCTGTCAGCAGTTCAAGCTCCATCCTGAATCTATCATTTGACGAATCTATCATTTGACAAATCTATCTATAGACAGGGAAATCCATTTCTTTTTCTTTTGTGAAGCACTTTAGCTGAGGATACTGGTCTGTGCAGAAAGGTACTGTTACTTTGTCTTTATAACCTGACATTTCTCCTTTTTGTTTAAACAGGAATCAACCTCTATATACGGTTCAATCACCTAAAAAAAGAGCGGCACTAGCTTCTCCAGCACCACTGGAATCCAAATGCTGGTTTCTCAGTCCTCTGAAATGTGAAGACTTGAGGGACTGCTCTCCCCCAGCTCTGCATATGCCTCCTCTGACCTTGTCCCTTCCTCAGAAAGAGGCAACACCTTACCCCAAGAATTCGACTTCTGATCTTTCTCCATACAGAAGTAAAGAGGATCGAGTGAAAGCCATACATAGTCTATCCAAGGAACTTGCAGAAAAGATTGAGATGGCAACTAAAAGACTGAATGAAGCAAGCAGGGTTAAAGACTCTGCTGACAAAACATCAACAGATACAACTTTGGACCTTTTCAATGAGTCAACCTCTGTCCCAGAGCCTGAGACATCCAAGGATGAGCAAGACAGGACAATGACTATACAAATGCTCCTGGACACCCCAGATCCAGATGAGTTATGTGTGTCACCAGATAGGGAATTTCATGGACTGGGCAGAATTAGCCTTGTGGGTAGCACTGAGGGAACAACAGTCCTGGACAGACAGAAGGAAATACCCACTCCTTTGTCTGGTGGGAGTGCTGTGAGCAAAGAATTACCATGGATCACTCATAGCGCAGTACAGAGGCATCTCAATACCGCAGAAGACCTGAGCAACACATTGCAAGGTAGATCACATTGACACAATGCAACAGTGAGACCCAGACGCCATAGCCCGAGTCTTTCAAAGCTACAAAAGCAGTGTTTAAGCCTGATCTCCCCTTGGCTATTGGAAGTGTTGTGTCTTGGAAAATCCCTGAGCAGTGGGTCTTCTAGGCTGTATCTGTACTGCTCAGAGGGAGTGGTTGCTGGAGCCTTGAGTGTTTGCAGACTTGTTCTCTGCACAGCTCACAAATCTAACGCCAAGAAGAGTCACAGGTGCCCTCAGCAAGCAGCACAGGCAGCCTAGGGACCCTGTGGCAGCAGCAAATACGAGTGCCATTCCATACGCTGTTCAGTGTCTTTAGATGAGTGGGGCAGAACCATGAAATTCCAGCAAATCTCCTCAGATCAGAAGGTTGCCAGAATGTTAGTAGTGAGTGACTTTTCTTATATATCTGTTTGGTTAGCACTGAAAAGTCCATCCGTCCCCCTGTGAGAGGAGAGATGGGACTGAAGTAGAGGCTATCACATTAAGAAGTAATGATCGAACTACTTTCTTCTCCCCTTATTGCACCTGTGAAATTACATCTCTTAATTTTATCTGTGGCTTTGCCACTGATTTTGGACACATCACTTCACCTTCTGGTGCCTAGGCTTTGCCAGAAGAAAGGAATTATAAGCCTAACCCCAGGTACTTAGAAATCTGTGGATAAGAAGAGCTATATGGAAGTTAAGTGCTCATACATAAGTAGGCAGAGAATAGATGCCAAAGCTTGGGCCATTTCATTTCTACAAAAAGCATATTTATTAAATGCCTTCATTTGTCTTTTTGAAAGGTTTTCCTGTGAATAAGGGCTCCAAGGTGGACATAAGCCTATTGCATGAAAAGCCAATAACCAGCCCAGCCTCTCCATCTCACAGATTCCTCGCTAGAAGGTAAACAAATTTGGATATATTATTCTCTGCTAAATGCACCCCCCCCACACGTAGGTAAAATAAATAGCACCAATTCAGCATGGAGCCAGACTGCTCTTTACTCCTTACCCAGCGAATTGCCAAGTAGGCAGATTTTGACACAAGATATACTGCTGAAAGGGGGAACCACCTATTTGTAGAGAGCTGGAAGATCAATAGGAAAGGTTCAGCTGGGGTTTTTCGGAGAGGTGGATCTCCCCNTGGCCGCGGCGGCGCGACGAGCGCCGGTCAGAGCTCCGTGCCGCCGCCCTCCCCGCCCCGGTAGAGTAAAACCCTCAGTAGCTTAACATACGGCGTCGGCAGAAGAATGAATTGATTCCGAGTACCTAGTTAAATCTCCAGTGATCTCCTTTTTGCAGGGGATTAAAGAGTGATTTAATCAACCGAATACTACAAATTCATTTTTAGTAATTGTTTTCACTCACTTTGCTCCCCAAGTGGGTGAAAAATTCTGATTACTGCAGCTCTACAGGTTGTGTGTTTGTGGAGTGGCACCTACTCATAAACATTAAGTTTCCTTGAACAGGACACGTCAGAGCATGGTCATTATTACGGAAAATAGGTTGTGAAGCAGGAAGTTTAGAAAAAAGGATTACATTGACGTAGGTTGTTTTCAGTCAGCCTACGTTAATTAAATGTTTAATGTAGATGGCAGTCGATAGAAAACCCACTGTGTTTAGCCTGTATCTTAGAGAGCAAAGACGTGTTCGTGTAGCTGCCCCAGGTGGGTCATCTCTGGTGACAGGGAGGGCCATGAAGGGACCTGTTAGTTCAGACATGATCGCTAACTGCAAACCAGGCTGTGACCCACAGAGCTGTGCCCGTCCAGCCACAGAGCAGGACAAAGCCAGGTCCCCGCAGGGGCCACACGTCTCTCTGCAGAGAGGTCTTCCCTTAGAGAATAAATCCCCTGAGCCCTAGAAGATTAAATATGACCTGGACAGGCATTAACAAAGAAAGGACATATGTGCAGCAAACTGGCCACCACGTCCCCAACTTCCCGTTCAGAGTGAGGATGAGGTGTTGGTGCTGCGGGATCCCTGCCCAGGCGGCTGTGGCTCTGCTTAACAGGCAGTTCACTGGTGCCTGGGACCGAGCTGGCTGTGCCAACCTACTTGCAGTTAGATGGCAGAAAGCTCTGGTGGGAAGAAGAGCAGGTTTTTTAACTGGAGGCAGGATATAAGGCACAGCATTCTTTTTAAGAAGATTGTGTACAGCTTTACAGTGCAAAGTAAACAAGAGGAAAATGAAAATTGGAGAGATAAGTCCAGACAGCTCAGCTTACCAAAGTTATGAACAGTAATTACTGGAATTACTGGGAGTTAAAACCCTGTTCTTTGTGCGCAACTACCACATTCACAAAGGTTGGGCTGATTTCTGCTCCGAGAGATCAGGTGCAAGGATTATGGAACTGTTCTGTCACTGAAGATGGCAAATGTATAAAACATGAGCACTCAGCACTCAAAGCGTGCAGTGAAGAGAGTCAGAGCTGCGTATGCAGTGCACCGTAGAGAGCACAGCCCACCAGTCTGAAGAGAATGGTGGGGTCCATTACTCTTGTCTTGATGCGTGCATGTTTATATGCAACTCTAATTCACAGTAATGGAAGGTAGGTGCAGAACCCCTGTGGGCCCCGATGGGAATAGCCCCTCAGCTGTAACGGACAAGCATCAGACAAAGTAGAAATAAGACAGATTGCACTGATCTCCTGAACAATGCAATTACTGAAAAAGCAAAGCTCCTGTGTGTTTGAGCGGCAGTCAAACAGAGTCCTCAGAGCATCACAGAAAAAAACCCCACCAATAAAACCTCTCAAACAATAAATCACAACCCCATTGCACGTGCTGTTTCAAAAGATGAGGAGAGCTACTTGCAGATAAAATATCACTGTATTTAGAGATTAGAAGTGGAAAGTGTTGCTATATGGTGAACAACTCCAGACTCATCTCCTTGTGGGTTGAGGGCTCCCTCTCATGCAGCAGTAGTGACAGTAAGGGGATGATACAAAGGGAAGACAACCCCATGTCTAACCCTTTCTTAGCTACTGGTAAAGTAAATAATACAAAAGTTCAGAGTAAAAGCCTGTCTTCGAATTGTCCTCAGCTTTCATTTGCATATGGTCTAGATTCTAATTTTGTACCTAGTCCTGAAACCTGCACGCTCAATCACGGGAAGCAAAAGGGGATGAGAGTCCTTCTGTACACACCAGTGGGCAGCACACGGCAGTAAGGACAACACGAGGCTCCCATAATCAAGCTGCTCATGAAGTTGCTCTGGTATCAGCTGATTCACATGCCTACTGAGGACAAACAGCGACGATCTGATCAGACAGAAAGCCACATGGTAAAGGGGCACCAGTGTGTTAAGGAGGTGACTGAGGAACACACTTTCCAGGGTCATAACTCCTCCAGCTCCAGACACATTTGCACTGTGAGTGCATGAACTCCATATGGGGGAGCATTAGTAGGGAGTGAAGGAAGCCTGTCTCTTGACTAGCACACACGACTTTACAGGACTCTGCTAACAGGCGGAGATAGCGCTGTGTTCCTAATTAGCCCTTGGTAAATCCATGCCTGTATAGCTCATCACCAGTGTAGCTAGAGCTAGGTTAGAAAATGTGATAGTAAAAGCAGCTGAATTAGGTCTGTGCTCTGACTTCCGCTGTTGCTACTGGTGATAATGAGTTATGCGGCCACAGTTGGCTACAATAGATATTCTCTTCAGGAGCTCATCTAAATAAAGCCACCTGTTAAACACTGTTTGCCAGCCTCATCCACAAATATAAAATATCCAGTGTTACACAATCAGTGGTCTTGAACATGATCTTATTCACAGCCAGTTTCGACAGCAGTTTTGTGTTTACATGTTTAATTATAGCTGTGAAAACAGTGACTCATGTTCATGCAAGAAATCCCGCAGGTGCCTCTTTCCATAAGAAATGTTCCCATTTCATGCACGGCTGCTCTGCAGTCCACAGGGGCGGCTGACGGAGATTTGTTGCTAATGCAAATGACTCACTGATGGGAATTCTCCAAACCACCAGAAAATGTGTACGCAATTTCATCCTTATTTTGATCCAGTTACCTGTAGAAGTGGCTTTCTCTTACATTCTGCATCTCTTGAAAGTCAAAAAGATCGTAACACTTTTGCCATAAGCTCAGTGCACTGGGCAGCCTCACGGGCTAGGACAGAGCAAGCAGTCGCGAAGCAGAGGCCTGATGTCCTGAGCTGTTAGATCACAGCTCTGCTTCCTACCGTGGACCCAATAATGCTTTCTCTTTAGCCAGTGCAAATCCAAAGAGTCTCATCTGGGAATTGTGATGATTGATGCCTGCTGCAGAGCTGGTTGTGTCTGGAGGAGAGGGGTTGCTTGCCACGCCCGTGTAATCTCAATATTTTCTGTAGAATCTGCATTGATTTCCACTGATGTTGGCAGTAGCCTTCCCAGGAAACAGGCAGAGTTGGATTCGGACCTTGATATCAGTCTTTCCAAACAGAAGTGGGCATTTCTCAAGAGCCAGAGGAATCAGTGGCATTGACTAAAAAACTAACACAACATAAATGCAGAGACAATACTCAGCGCATTTGCCCAATAAATATGAGAACTGCTTTTTAAGAAATCCCTGTTACCTCTTCTCTTCCTCTCTCATCCACCTTTGCTCCCACTTTCTGAAGACTACAAGACGCGTTAGTGGAAGCTGTTCTAATCGTTTTAGCAGTTTCTGGGTCATGAAAAACAAAGAAAAACTTATTAATGAGAAAAATGAAATGAGATTTCCCTAAGCTGATTGCCGATTAAAAAAAAAACATTTTCCACGTTCTTTTTTCTGTATAAAAAAGAAAACAGCTGTCACCATTTCAATGTGTCTCAGTGTCCCTGCCTGTGTTTCAGATGAGGCTTGATCAATAAATGCCCATTTTCACACCTTCCTTCCTAATCTTTTTAGTTAAGCTCAGATAGTTACAGATCAAAACAAAGTAAAACCAGTTAGCTGAGATCTTCATCGGAACTGTGGGACCTGGTGCTGACATTGTTTTGAAATATTAAAGTATATATAGCAAATCTTAGTTGGGCCATAGCCATGCTCAGCACATGTCCCAGAAACGCTGGAACAGAGATCAGTACTTTGTGTTTCTAAAAAGGTTTCAGAAAACGTTGCCAAGGTTCAGAGCTAAATTGTGCAACCAAGTCCTAACAATGGCATGGATTGTACAATGCAGCCCTCATAAATTAAGCTTCAAACTGCAAGGTTGTTGTTTCTATTTTCCGCCAGGTTGAAAAATATCCAGCTCTTTCAGAGCAGTATTTAGAGTAGGTAAAGACGAGTGTTGTTAGCTTTCCTGACAACATCAAGGTACAAGAAAGGGGATTTTGTACATTGGCAAGTATGACTTTTCAATGAGTCTTTTGTTTCCATTTAACAAAATTTCATAAATGATAGCTTTGTTAAAATGAGATAACCATTTTTTAGTTCAAAAGATTGCTTATACTCATGCACGACCTCAAAAACTCTGAGTAATTGTTGTTGTTGTTACCTTGACACAGTCCGCAGAGAGAACTCACAGCTCAGAAGAATCACTACCAGTGTGAGACTATTTTCAAAGTTCAGAATCAAGAGGAAATTGCCAACCAATCTCCCAGAGAGAGCCTGAGGACACCGGGCAGCCTCAGGTTACAGCCCTCTGCCGCTCTGAGCCCTGGAGCTGAGACTCACGACGGCTTTGAGCAGGACTTTGGTAAGGTGGCATTTCCCAAAGTGTCAGGGCACGGTGGTTACTCAGTGCCCTCCCAAGGTACTTCTTATGCTATTGCAAAAGAATGAATCTGTCCTTCATTGCAAGACAATTCGTGCTAATGGTTCTCACTAGGCCTGAAAAAACTTTTAGGGTGAGGGGGAATTTCAAATAGCTGGTTCGCGTTCCAGGTTTCAAAGGTGAAGAATGAATATATGAAAAAATGTCCCCTCGACCTTCATGGCCAGTTTGACAGATACACCCACTGAAAAATGCAATAGAAACACTTTGCCTTTTCCATGCAGTGCTGTGCTGTCTCACAGGTGTGAATTCAGCAGAGCGTCACCTCACAGGTTGCTCCTGTGCTGAGTGACACAGCGACAGCTACAGACAGCCCCCGACGGAACAAACCCCATTCAAACGAGAGCCATTTTCAGCACCTTGCAGCTACATCTGAAGCTCTCAAGGAGCTTTGCAATTAATTCTTCATAATTACCACATCAGATAAGTGTGAGATATTATCCTACTTGTACAGTAAGAGACATCAAGGCACAGAACATTTACAGGGATTAGCAAAGGATGCAGGCTGAATGGAGAGATCTGCTCAAGGATCCTGCAGGGCTGGCCAAGGCAAGGGTGGGGTGCAGGGCATCGCCACTTCTGCTCAGAACAAATGTTTGCATAGAAACACGGGAAAGTTTGTGGCCGAAAGGGTTAAATGGCAAACAGTAGCATGCAGGCCACTCTGTCTGAAGAGATGTCTGCTTGCTTCCACCAAACAGTAGCAGATGGTGCATTGTTTTAAGGGCTTTTCCGAGACAAAAGAACAAGATCAGATAACCTTTCCTCAAAGAGGGTACTTACAAAAAGCCTTTGCTCTTATTAAGGATTCTTCATTGTTTTGCCCACAAAATTTTATATGTAATATTGGATTTTGAGGTGATGGAGAAGCCAGCATTGTTTACTATGCTTCTGCCCACCCCCCAGGGTCTAGGAGGGCATCTTACACGATTGGACAGTAAGTCCGTTGTCTGAAGTGTTTACCATAAGCGAAAGACATTGTATTTATTTAATATTAATAACTAAGGGCCCCCATTCTGGAAGCTGTCTGGCAAAAAGACCCTGCCACCCACTACTCACCACATGAACAATAGGAACTGCTGCCTGGTGTCTATGCCAGGAGAAACCTTTACCTTCTCTGAGCATCTGCAGGAGCTGACAGTGTTTGAGTGAGCTCAAGCCCAAGGTTTCACTGTGAGCCAGCAGTTCCACTACGGGCCATGTTGCTGCAGATGAGGCACAGAACTGTCACTCTGAAGACAATGTGGTTTTGAAATATGGGTCACGAGTGGATCTGTTCACCACTCTCACCAGGAAAAGGGCATTCAGATGCAAGGCTGTATTGTCTGCTGTAACGCATCACACCAGCAGTTGATTCTGTTCTCTTTCACAGAACACAGAAGTCACCATGCACATGCAGATAATGATGTGTAATTATACAACTGGTGCAAAATATAAATATTTACCTTTTAAAGATACATGCATCACCAACTGCTAATTGCTATGCCAAAGACATGAAAAAATTTCTGTAGTAAATATACTTGGCAAAATAACAAATTTCATTTTCAAACATAATAAAACACAGTATAAGAAGCAGATATTCACAAAATATTTGTAACTATTTACTGCCTGGAGTAAGAGAGTGAACCTGTTCTGAACAGTTGAAATTTCTTTTTAAACACAGCCAGTATAAAATCCAGAATTGCAAATGCTATAAGCACATGCTGTGATGAACACAAATCGTCTCCACAAGCATCACTGGAAAGTATTTCACATAGCTCTTATATGCATCTCTAATCAGTTTAGGCACAAAACTTGGTATAACCAAGTGAGCTGATGAGGAAGTGGTTTGCACATTCTGCTTATCTCAGAGACACCAGTACATAAAATCTTTCCCTCCTTCCTGGCAGACCACCAGGTGTCTTCCACAGGGAGCTGAAAAGATGAGCTATACTTTCCTTGATACTGCAGCACACCCTCTGAATACAGCCCACAGTACCCAAGTTTCTATACTGCTATTAAATAAGGGAACTAGGTGATTTAAAAAAAACATTTTGCCTGTGCCCCTTCCTACAGCCTTGCAATTGGACTATGAGCCAGACTGGACTAAATGAGCCAGAAAGCTCATTTCACCAGGCCAGACTCTTAGTTTTTCCTTTTTTGTATTTGAGAGACAACAAGGTTTCAGCTGAAATTCATTGTTAAAAAAGTATTTTCTAAATGTTGAAGCTTAAGCATAGCTACTGGTTTAAAGTAATTGGCATTAGGAAAGCAAATGGCATGCTCTCCATTACTCTCAAAATGCAGAATTTTAACCTGGATTACAAAGAAAATATATTCATATGTAACATCTTTCCCCTTAACTGCTGATTGACGTATTTTCTCATATCACTAGAGGGAGCTGCCTTCTTGCTTGTAGCAGACGGAGAAATGATTAAATTAGTGGAATCAGCAAAGAAGTGTAACAGTATGGTTTCAGCTAATTGTCCTCTGATTGATAGTTTTGAGATAAGACAGCTCTTTGCGTTTTGCTTCAAAATCCTACACTGCCTTTTGTATTTTACAAAGCTTCTGCCTGGTGAAGCTTCAGTGAGCTCCACCATCCGCCTCCAAACATCTCTAAAGTAGTCTGCAATGCTGGCAGTGTTGAAGCATAGCGTGTTTCTTGACTCTGTGACAGGCAACACGAGAATTGCTCTTGAGAATTGCTCTCACTTCCTTTGATACCAATTTTCTCCCTCTGGACTAGTTTCTTTCCATACCCTCAGAGACTGTATTTGCACTGCTGATTAGCTGGCTGATAAATCATCCTATAGCCTGTGTGTGCACAAGAAGTCAGGACTTTGTCCCTCTCTGTGCTACTACTACCGCTGCAAAGCATGTGGACACACACATGCATTTCTTGCTCTGTGCGGCCCAGTGTTGCTTTGCCATACAGGTTGGGGCTTTGGTATCCATATTGCAAGTGCAGTGGGTTGAGGGAATTTAGTATAATTGATGAGCAATAGAAGGAACATTCCAAGGAAATTCAGGGTTCTGGTTAGGTCCAGATTCAGGCCCAGCTCTCTCTTGCTAGCCTGCGGCAAGAGCTGCTCTGCTGCTCGGTATGTGACATGCCGCACGTGGAAGGGTCAGCAGCAGGGTGAGGTATTGCCATGTGCTGCAACATCTGGCTGGAAGCTGAACTCTGGCCAACCCTCCGCACTAGAGGATTTAGCTATAAACACAAAATATGCGGGGGACAGGAGCAGCACACGCCACATTAATCCCCTTGTTTAGCAAGCAGCTACTCTTCAATGACAAGTGGGATACCAGACATATTTATAGAGAGAAGAAACTGATTCAGCAGGTGTGGAAATACACATTCTCCAAGGTACTCAAGAATGCAGACGAGCCCATTGATTTTCCTGCGTAAACAAGTATAGCCCTCAAGTTTAAAGTCTCTTGCTTAGGGATTGCTCTCAGCTCACAGGTCTTGCTGAAGAAGGACCAAACAGCCATCCTGTTCGCCTGTGCTGCATATCTCAGCTGTGATCAGGAGTTAGCAACTCTTTTCTGTATCTCCATTTACCTGTCATCACCACAGCTCAGTTCCTGCACGCTAACAAAAACCAAAAAGCCTGGCTGGTATTTCACCCATCCCTTCCCTTACCTCAAGAACATCCTAAAATAATAAAGCAATTGAGCTAGCACAGTAATTTTGGAAAGGGGAAGGATTGCCCTGACCTGGGTATCAAATGGGTCAATTCCTTCTGGAGCTGTTGCTCCATTCCACAGCAGCATTTCAGGACTCTTTACACCCCATCTTCATACACCTCCAGGCAATAATGTAGTCAAAGTTGTGCTTACATCTAAAGTTGCAAGTATGTATTTTTGTAATAACTGGTTTGGACTGATTGCTGACATGGGCAGAAAGAGAAAAAGCTGTCCTTGAATAAAGCAGCAGTAAGTGCTTCTGCCTAGCTTCAAGTGATTAGAAAAATGAGACTTTTAGCCCAGCTTTTTTAATTATATGTCACAGAGATTCTACAGGGCTTTACTGAGATTCTGCAGGTGCAGCGGAAAGTGATTTAATAAATAGCGTTTTTTTAAAAAGACTGAGTGTATGTATATTGAAGCTATCTGGTTATGCAGTAAAATGCCATTCATCATAACGTAAGAAGACGTGAAGTTTAGCCAGATGGTATTTTCTTTAATGCAGGATGTTGCAACACAAGAAATGAATCTGGAAATAGCCACAGTTAGGAAAATTATGTTCAAAAGGAGTGAAAACAGATCAGAACAAACTTTTTATTCACTTTGAGATCAATACCATCGGTGCAGCTTTGAGCAGAACAACAACAACATTGTTCCGTTTGAGGCACAAATTGAAAATACTTGCCAGTTTTAAACTATATCCTAATAGACTACCATGCTTCAGAATGGCCCAGTTGTTAGCATTAAAAGCTACTCGGACAAGTTAGCATCAATGAATTTAGCCTGTAAATTTTTTTAATAAAAGGACCTTATTTGTTAGTATTGAAGGAGGCATCCTCATTAGGGTTTTGAAAGCAATGAGCTGTCTGTATACCCACTGAAGAACTGTTCACTTGTCTTTTTTCTATTACATTGCTTAAGACCAGTAATAAAACTTCCCTGTGTAGAAACAACAGCTCTTTTACCCACAGGATTTTCGTAAATATACCATTTCACAAAATCACCTCTGGTAACTGTAACCATTAAAGAGGCTGAATCAGTCCTCAAAATTAGAAAGGCTGGGGTAAAAACAAAAATCTTTTTAAAAGGATGAACTCTTCATTGGGCATGTGATTTCTAGGTAATTCGGTATGATTTTTCCTTTTCAAACAACCCTCCAGAACCAGGAGATAAGCATTACTGAAATAAAAGATGAGGTTTTCATCCAGTCTCTTGATTCTGAAAAGTAGGGGTTAAGAAAAGCCTTCTATAGTAACACTGTAAGAGGTAAGTGAAATTTGCAATCAAGCTGTTTATAAAAACAGAGCAGCATTCTAATAGAAAATCTGCATCAGGATTGAAGCATTAACATTTTATTTCACTCACATCCACGTAAACACAAAAAGCATCCTGGCATGCAAAGAAGCCCACGTCTCTGCTCCTTCCATATTAAAGATCCTTCAGTATTTAAAGTGAAAACAAACCTTGCATGTCGTGGGCTTATCCTGAGGCATGGGGTAATTTGGATTCAGACAATCTGGGTAGGGATACAGATTTTATCTGAAGTTTCCAAGTCAAACCTATTTCTATTTATGACCCACACTTCAATTCATTTATGACTCTGGTTGCTGTGACAGTGGCACAGCACAGAGTAAACATGCAACCTGTTTGCATAAGATTAGCAATTCATCTGAGAAGCTCAAAGCAGCCAAGAACATATCACTGGTAAACATTACATCACCTATACTGTAAAAGACAGACAGGAGAGTTACAATAAGGAAGTAGCAGTGAAATAGGTGCACCTGGAACAAGAGTTGTTTTCCCCACTTAAAAGCAAAAGCTTTTTTTCACAGTTTTCTCTCCCCCTGTGACAAAAGAGAGAAATCAAGCCTGCACCCCCGTACAGGGAGAAGCTGCAAGATGGAGGGGGCACACGCGATGCTGCTAGAGTTCCCAAAGAGGTGACCAGGTTAGGAAGCTTTACTTCTTTTGTAACTAGTGGGTCTGATCCAGTTGGTGCAGCAGAGGAGCAGTGGGAACAAGAGTGACAGTAACCCATGTTCTGGGCTTCGGGCTTAGAATGGGAATTGCTTCCCAGTCCTTCTCTTTCCTGGCATAGGCCCTCTTGAGTCCTACCTCTTCCCCTCTCCCCAATATTTGCAGGACTTTATGCTAACAGATTTCTTGACAGGATGTAGGTAGTGACATTTTCCTTCTTCAGATATGGTAGAAGAAGTAAATGTATGCAGAGAAGTTATTCCAGGAATAAAGGCAGACATCAGATTTGGGAGACTTCCAAAAATAGGCCCAGGGAAGATTCAAAGGAAAATACTGTTAGGAACAATGTACGCATCCCCCCTTCCCCTTTTGGTGATCCCTTGTTTAAGTCTATGTATTAAGACTCAGGCATGCTTTGAGAAGTACGGTCAGGCCTGAAATGCAACAAAGAATGCCAAGAAACAGATGCCCTGGTACCCCATTGAAAATACCATAATACTGTTAGATTATTTACAAGGTATACTGGCCTCAATGGTGACCCAGCAAGTCAGCCCTGCTGGCAAAACACTTAGCAAATGCTTAAATCTCAAAGGACTTTGACAGTGTAGAAACACATTTTCAGGGCAGCAACTGGAATCTGAAAGAATTTGCTTCCACTACCTCTCTCTGGTTAACTCTGATACTTTCTTCAGCCGGCACCTCTTAAATGGAGCACAGATTTTTTAAATTAAGAAATGGTGACTGTTACCATCTATATCCTAAGCTTCTGCAGGTGAGGGAGATCCTAGCTGCACAGAACTGGAAGAGAAACATAGGAGCCATCTGGACAATTTGAGGCAAACCTCCCTACTACTGGCTCACAAACTGAAGGTACAGTAGGCAACCTATGCAACAAGCAAAGAGCAATTCAAGTTCTGCTATCCCAGGTAAAAAGGTGCTAGCTATCCCTGGATTCAGGTGTGTTTAGGCTATAATCAGTTGGCATTAGCTGACTCTTCATCAGGTTTATAAACCCTATGTAGCTGTAAAGGCAAGGTGCCAGCCTTAGTTTGCTATTTGGAGATCCCAGTCTAGTACTGGTAGGCAAGAATGCATTGCTCTGCTGCAGCCAAAGCAAGCATTTGTACTGCCTTCCAAAGGCAGCAGGATGTGACAGGAGTTGGCTGCACGATACCTGTTGTGCCTTCTCTTGGAGTTTGCTGCCCTTTGCCCCCCAGCTCTGAGGAATCATGTGATTTGGTTAAAAATATCATTTATAGCATGTTGCTTCCTAATGTAGGTCCATCAGCTCCAGCAGAAACAGCAGCTTACAGTGCTGAGGGAGAAAGCAAAGCTAGAGGTACAGGAAACCCAGAGGCTTTTGAGTGACCTGCTTCAGCACAATTTGGAGGTAAGTTATCATTTCAGAACCCGCGTTACTGCTTCTGGATTCAGCAAAATGTTCCTCTAATCCCCACTGGTTTTTTTTTCTCACTTAAGAGTCCCTGAATCAAAAGGGGTTTTTAAACTGATAAAAACTGTAGATCAGGGTAACTTTTTGGAAGTGCCCAGGTCTCTCAGGTAATGGAGTCCCTTAGGGTGTCATTTGGACTGTTGATCTGAAATCACTTAGGTGCTGCAGCTTCTGGTGTCTATGGCTGGTTTTGCTGTAAAATCAAGAGAAGGGTTTTTAAGTCCTCAAGAGATAATTACTGTGATAGTTACTCAGACATGAGAGCCTAGTGAGATGCTAATCTTGACCAAAAAGTATCCTTTAAAAAAAAAAAAAAAATTTAGAATGCTGTTTATTTGTTGTTTACCTTCCAGCTTCAGATTTGGAAGTCAGCTAGGAACTGATGGACTTCAGTATCTATTTCTTAGAATAAGAATTTAGTCCCATATGCATAAACACAAGCTCAGACCTCATGTGCAATTCCAAGATCTTGTTTCATTGTTGAGAGTATTTGCTTTGGAGGATACTTTAGCTCAATTAATGTCTCTCAGTATGTTTGAACAGCTCAGAGAGAAGTAATCTCTGTATGTTTTGGTGGGGTTTTTTTGGTTGGGTTCCCCCCCCAAACCCTTAGGATGAACACAGTACCCTGACTCCCATGAAAGCAGCTCTAAATACACAACAGTTTGTGAGCTGTTATACTACCTTACTTCCATATGCCCGTGCAGTTTTTTCACTGTGAGTAGTATCCAGCTCATTAGTTAATCCAACTCTTTAGGAATTATTGGCATATGAAAAGCATTATCTACAATGAAGGGCTTTCTCAAGAGGATGAAGGAAGAAGGCTCAAAAGTTCTGCCTTTCAGATGGATCATTCAGGTCTATGGACAATTTCTGTGTTTGCAGGAGTGCAGTAGCTCCAAAGGCAGTTGTTCTTCTGTGCCAAAATTGGGCCATGCAGAGCAAATGTGGAGAGGATACCAATCGGAAGGTGACAACACAGCTGGCAGGTACAGGAGGCAGTATACATCGAGGCACTCTGATGGTTTAGTTTGTGGTTTGGCTATATGAATGACTTGGGGCTCTAGAGCATTTGCACTGTGTTTCTAAAATGGATGTTCATTTCAAGTCATTTAAGAACAGCTTACATGGCCGTCACATTATCTTCAATGCTATGGCCTAACCATTTTATTCATTCAGACCTCTGCTGTAAAGTATCCATCTTTGCGATACAGTCTTTCTACTCCGATTTATGCACAAACCATAATATAAACACCTTTCCAATGTTGTGGGAGATTTTGCGGTTTTTTTAAAAGGTAGAAGCCCCTTTGAAACTTGTGGGAAAACATAATTTTCCTCATTTTTGCTTTACCATCATATACCTTGGTATGAATGAGAATATTGTATGTGCACATTTTTATGTTCATTTGAAGTGGCACAGATTAAAGCTTGAGAATTGCTTCTAGAGTCTTATGGATACAATTATCCAAAAGGCTCCTTTGCGCAGGTAAAACTTCCAATATTGCATAAAATGAGCACCATGCTAGTCTGAAAAAGATTCAGCTTCCACAGAGGACTTTGCTGTGAAAGCTAGGAATTGAAATAGTATCTCTGACTGCAATAAAAAAATATTTCCTTTCTTTCTTACCTTCAGTAATCAAGAGGTGCATTCACTGAAACAATCTGCATTGAACATAGAAAGAGATCACAGTCCAGTGGATGCCAAAACAGCGGGAGAAAGAAAACCTCTGCGAGGAAGGGGTTCATATTGCTCAGTGCTTCAGGAAGGTGAACACTAAGTTAAAGTATTTGGTGGTATTGGGCAAACAACAACACTTTCTAGCATGGCATGAGAAACAGTGCAGCATCCAGGGGTTGGAACATGTAATCACAAATTTCACTAATTTGCTAACTGATTTTGAAAATTTTGACCTAAATACTTCTATCCGTTATGCATATTTAAACCATAGAGATCTCCCTTTGTATTCCTGACCCTTCTACAGAAAATAATCTTGGGAGTGGAGAGTTATTTACCCTATTTATAGTCCCCTTTCTTTCTTTTTACCTATTTACCATGATTTCACTTGAAAGTGAGGTTGGTGTTCATAACTTGCACCTGTAAGTGAGCAGCTGTGGGGTGACTCTCCCCAGGCTCCCGCTGAGGGCAGCGCGCGGGTCCGGCTGCCAAGCCCCTGCAAAGGCGCCTCGAATTCAGGAATGGAGGCAAACCCATGTACTATGGGAACTGTTTTTGGGGGTCTCTTTTTTTTTTTTTTTCTTTTTTTTTCCTTCAGTTACAGAGAAATATTTTACTTACGGTGACTTTAAATCTTCTCCTTCGGATCCCTGCCAGCAGAGCATGGGGAGACGCTCCACGACAGTCAAACCTTGAATCTGTTGTCACCTCCAGTGAACCTGCCCCACGGGGAGACCTGTGCAGGGGACGACTCTGGAGAGAGCAGCGAACAGGCCAGCTCCGACAGCCAGGTAACACCAGCTCTTGTACTAGTGTGGGGGGTGTTTGGGTTTTTTGGGGGCATTTTTTGGCACTTCTCCAATAAACACGACACTCTGCTCTGTCCCCAGTGGAGTGAAGTCGGCCGGCACTACGGAGGCTCCGGCACCTTCTCCTGTTTCAGCTTGGCCATGGCGGAGCAGTGTCTGAGGGGAGAAGAGCTGCGAGCTCGACACCAGGCTGCCCTCCTCAAGCTCCGCAAAAAAGCTCTCCGGGAGAAAGCCAGGGCTGAGCTGGCCTGGCTGGGCCACCAGGAACGGTGAGGGGGAGACACCCGGGCAGGACACCACAGGCCTGCCCTGACAAGGACAGGCCCTTCAGCGGCAGGTGGAGGTGCTGCTGCCTGCTCAAAGGAAGAAAAACTGTCCTGACTCAGGGGATGAGAGCAAATATAAAATCCTTCTCTTAGAGTAGCGCAGGTAAAGCAGAAGGAGAGGAGTCTGTGCAGTTTTACTCTCTCCAGGGCACAGCTGAGCTCCCTACTGCAGCCTCCTTCAGGTGTGGTGTGAGCCCCTCCTCAGCGCTGACTGGGCTGAGGCGCTCGCAGGGACGGCGTGAGCCCCCCTTGTGCGAGGTGTCCCTCGGCGCTGACTGGGCTGAGGTGCCGTTGGGGACAGCGTGAGACCCCTGGTGCGAGGTGTCCCTCGGCGCTGACTGGGCTGAGGTGCCATTGGGGACGGCGTGAGCCCCCCCTTGTGCGAGGCGTCCCTTGGCGCTGACTGGGCTGAGGCGCTCTCAGGGACGGCATGAGCCCCCGTTGTGTGAGGCGTCCCTCGGCGCTGACTGGGCTGAGGTGCCGTTGGGGACAGCGTGAGCCCCCTGGTGCGAGGTGTCCCTCGGCGCTGACTGGGCTGAGGTGCCATTGGGGACGGCGTGAGCCCCCCCTTGTGCGAGGTGTCCCTCGGCGCTGACTGGGCTGAGGTGCCATTGGGGACGGCGTGAGCCCCCCCTTGTGCGAGGCGTCCCTTGGCGCTGACTGGGCTGAGGCGCTCTCAGGGACGGCATGAGCCCCCGTTGTGTGAGGCGTCCCTCGGCGCTGACTGGGCTGAGGTGCCGTTGGGGACAGCGTGAGACCCCTGGTGCGAGGTGTCCCTCGGCGCTGACTGGGCTGAGGCGCCATTGGGGACAGCGTGAGACCCCTGGTGCGAGGTGTCCCTCGGCGCTGACTGGGCTGAGGCGCTCTCAGGGATGGCGTGAGCCCCCCTTGTGCGAGGCGTCCCTCGGCGCTGACTGGGCTGAGGTGCCATTGGGGACAGTGAGAGACCCCTGGTGCAAGGCGTCCCTCGGCGCTGACTGGGCTGGGGCACCGTGAGGTACGGTTTGAACCCCTCCGGCACGTGGTGTCCCTCGCCAGTCGGTGCTGTGTACTGAGTGCTCAGGGAAGCCTGGCTGCCTTGGGAGAGGTCCAGGCAATACGGCCCCAGGGTGGTGAGAAGTTCTCCAAGCCTAGCAGAACTTTCTGCAGAGCCTTCCATAGCTACTGCTGCTTTTACAGCTGCTTTGAGAGGAGCTTTGATCCTATCCCTGGCATTGTTTTCTGAAGAGCATTGAATTCATGGCATTTAATTATCTGACAGAGATTCCCATCTTTGTCTGGTCTCCAGCTGTCTGGAAAACCTGCAAGATAGTAAGGGAGCCTCTGCCATGGCTGCAAAGCAGCGCAAAATCCTAACGGAGCTGAAACAGGAGCAGGTAATGCTGCAGCAAGAGGGGCTGGATTTCATCTTATAAATAGCAGGAGGATGCAACATGGGGAGGTGCCTGGAGCTGCTGGAGCAAGTGGGGTTTGCTTTTAAAAAAAAAAGTCACTGATGTCATTTCACATGCATTATTCTTCTTTGCTTCCTACATTCAGTAAGGGTTTTTTTTTTTTATGCCAAAGTCAGCAGTCTGTAAATCTTAGAGAAAAGAAAACATGTTCCCCCCCCACCGCCGCCACTACTCCACTGTTATTGTGGATTTTTCTATTTGTGCCACAACAAGCAGGTCATATAATGTAGGTTTCCACTGATTTATGTAGATTTATGCTTCTGATGTTGAAATATATTAAATTAATCTGACAGCTAATTTTATAGTCTCAATTCTCCTGCTTCTGACAGGAATGCTGGGCTCATAATTACACTTGGTAATCAGAAAATTTCTGTCCTACTCACTATGTAGGACAATCCTCTCCTTTACTTCAAGGAATTCCTATGCAGAGTGCAAACCACAAGCATCCTGTAGTTTTGAATGACCTGAAGAGAATTCATTTCCAAAGGTCTCACGTCTCAGAGACACCCCATCTCCCAGGCAGTGAAATATCCCCTTACCTGTCATTAGTTTTCACAGGTAACCACCAGTCAGCATTAGTGAAAAATAAAATTGCAAAAATTTTTTACAAAAAAAAAAAAAGTAACAAAACCTGCACATTGAATTTTCAGGATGTTTTGTGAGTAGTACTGCCTTATGTTAAGAAATACTTTACACATTTTTAAGTAGGTCTCTTTTCTCTTTTATCTTAGCTCTCTTACGCTCCTTTCTTTTTCCAATTTGCGTAGGCAGAAATCCAGCACCTGCAAAATATCTACAGGGCAGCCCATCAAGAAAGAAAGCTTTTATTAAAGCAGCAAAGAGAAATCTTAATGATGCGGCATTCAACAGCACAACTCCAGGAAAAGCTGCATAATTTGGCTGGGAAGCAAGAGGTTATTAAGTCACGGTCACTAGATGTCTCGGTGCGTTTTTTTGAGTGGATAATAACTGAAGTCAGAGCTGATACTACAGCTAAGGAACTCAGGTGGAACCTTATGTATTACCATTTCCTTTTAGCTTACAAGGAGCCCAGCAACTGAAGAAGCAATAAATCTGAAGACAATGAGATTTCTTTCTAGCCCAAAGTTATACTCTTCCTCAGCAGAGTCTACAGCCGACCCAGAAAGGCCTGGTCTGTCAGGGAATAAAGAGAGTTGTGTCCAGCTAAAGAATAAACAAAGCAAGAAACATGAGGGGTGAGTAAAACCCTTTCCACAGCAATAGCTGAAGATAAGAACCAACCCAGTGAAGAAGATGGAAGCAGTTATGTCCTAGGTAATTGTGTGAGCTTTAAATGCTCCCAAGAGGGAGTTTTATAATGATAAGTTTCAAAAACCTCTGCGTTCTAGCAGTTGATGCATCAAGATCACAGCTTATCATTCTGACCAATATTGCCTCACTGTTTATTTGTGTGTCCTCCATATGTCCAACCTACTACCGCCTACCATGTCCAAAACGGTAAGTTCCTTGGGGCAGGGACCAGCTTATTGCAAGGTATGTGAACAGCATCAAGTAAATTAAGGTGTCTGGAGATCCTTTCCATACCACTTCTTACTAAATTCTTCAGGTAGAACACATTCATCGCTTCAATGTGTCAATAAGAAACAGCATATTTATTTCAGATTGTTTCATTCTTTAAAAAGAAGTACCCTTCTGTGCAGAGGGAAAGTTTTTTTTAAGTGAAATCTTGGATTTTACCAGGAAGTTGTTTGAGTCAGTATTTACACCAACTGTACTGTTTATCAGGGACTGC
Organism: Fregata magnificens; assembly: GCA_013389945.1. Lineage (NCBI taxonomy): Eukaryota > Metazoa > Chordata > Aves > Suliformes > Fregatidae > Fregata > Fregata magnificens. Next base: position 27,636 of record WAAD01034924.1, on the reverse strand, counting down.
TTCTGCTTTTTAACAAAAAAAAAAAAAAAAAAAAAAAAAAAAAACAGCACCCCCCAAAAAACCACCAACCCCAGAACAAACTCCTGGTGGTTACAGGGAGTTACATTATGATCTCAGTACTTCTGTGTGTCACAAATTATTAACTCCTTCAATAGAACAAGCTAAATCTGAGCCTTAATCTTGAAATTTAGAGAATCTGTGTATATGTATATATCTGCCTGTGTCTGTAAGCATATATATGTAATCATGTAGTATTGCAATTTGGATTTATCATTAGAAGTTGGACAAGTCTGTTTCATGCTGAAAAAAGCCATGTTGGTCTGCCATCATAAGCTCATTGCACATGGAAGGGGCTGCACTGGGTAATAAACTATTTAATCTCGTGTCCAAAAGGTGGAGTAACATTTGTTCCCGAGGCAGTTGTGCTTTCATTAGAATGGCTCCATGCTCTTGCATTCAGTGTCACAATCCTTTGTGCTTTAAGAAAGCCAATCCTTGCAGGTTTTATATATTAATTTTAAACTCTGCAGTTTTGTGCAAGCAGGTAAACATATTTCACTATGACTATCTGCATTATAAAATGTTAAGCAGTGTTATCTAAGTCTGTGGCACTGGGGCCTGTCATTGCAATGTGAGGAACAAATGTAGCTTTGAGATCAGGTCTAGGCAAGTTAATTTACATAGCATTAATAACCAGGATATTTTTTAATGACGCCACACAACTGTTAATGATAACTTGCATTTTCATGATGGCTTTTAACTACAAACTCAAAATACTTTACATCTATATATTAATTAAACTTCAAACTACCCATACAGAATGAGTAGAAATGTATTGATTTAATTGGTGAAATTCACTCCTTTGTCATCCTCTGGCTCTAAGCCTATGTATCACTTAACCCCTCAGAGCAGGTTTATTTCACTTAAGATTTAACCACAGAAGGCTTTTGTTCTACACGTGGCTTAATTTTATGCTTAAAAACTGAAGTGTAGAGGTGTCATGTAAAATGCCTGCAGTCAGGTAATTCAGGAGTTCAGGCAGACTGTTCTGAGAAAGCACTGGTCTCCTGTTCCCCAGGCGCCGTACCCCCAGCATCCCCGTTTGCTTCCTGCTGAGCCAGCGGAGCTGAGCGGTGCAGATGAGGACCCAGCAGTATCCACACCGCTCAGAACAACGGTCTTCCGAAGCAGGCTCAGATGAATAAAAATCTAGTTTGCTTCAGAAAAAAACCAAATGCAGTTAAAGACAAATAGATATCTATATGAATCAAAAAAAAAAAAAAAAAAAAAAAAAAAAAAAAAAACAAAAAAAAAAAAAAAAAAAAAAAAAAAAAAAAAAAAAAAAAAAAAAACCCAAACCAAAACCCAAACCCTTTCATTCAGTGTTACCCAGACCTTTAGCAGACTGGTGAGTCAGGTTTGTGCATTTACTTAAGTCCCCATAGGGAAAGGCTTTCAAATAAATCCCTGCATGGAACTGATCTATAATTCATAGTGTTATTGATTAAAAGTCACAGAAATCTTTAAAAGGTTTCTTGGCTGTGCTTTCACTTCTTATTACTGACAAGCCTGCTCATAGGAGAACAGTGAATATTAGCGTCAGTCTAGAGCAGACAGGGCCTGGTGGAACTCGCAATGCACCCAAACTCTGGCTGCTGCGTGATTGTGTATAGATCTCTTCCCTGTGTAAGAGTGCAGAGCGGTAATTATGCTATCTATCCACCAGTGCAGGTATGTTCATATTTTATACTGATCAGGAAGATAGTTAATAAGCAGGGCTGTAGAGAGATGGAAAGGGTTGGGAAATACTTTTAGAAATGAAAGCAAACTAAAATAATAAATAATTACCAATATGCAGAAAAAGCTGCTGGTTTGAGGGATTACTGATGTAAATTAAATACTAGAAACAAGGAATACAAAACTTGTAACTGTTATGAATGGACAAGCTTTTTAGCTAAGAATTGGGAATATATCTTCTGAATTGAGATACTTATTTTGAAGTCCTTAAATATTAGTGGTGTTGAATACTCTATAGGCCTGCTTTTTTCACATTAAAAAAAAAAAGAATAGGCATTTAGCTTCTAGACACTGTCATATTGTTAATTTTAATCTATTCAAGAATATATTTAACTCTCTAAACTGTTATTGTAGGAAAAAAACCCCAACCAACTAAACAAAAAAAACCCCAAAATCCAACAAAACCAAAAAAACCCCACATGTAGATCACTGTTTTTTCTGAGCAGAATAACTTACTCAACTGTGTGTTCTAGAACTTGTACCACTAACGGAAAAGTCTGTGAGTATGAATTGTGTTGCCTTGTGCTTTTGCAGTAAGAAGACTGTTTAGAAAGTTCAAAGTCACCATCACAATCACTATCTGATGTTCCAAATGTCCATAAAGTTGCGATGCTATATTTAAAGTGGAAAGTTTAATGAGATCTGTTGGAATGTGATCATTGATTGGACATGGAGGAGGCATACAGGTTCAGAGTTTGAGCCTGGTTTTGCCTTTTCAGTGCTGGTGATTTCTTCAGTCTCCTCCTATTCTTGTCTATGAAGATTAGAAACCTGACTATAGAAAATACAGTATCAAGTGAGAGGGAGGGGAATGGAGAAATAAATACACTCTTCAGAGTGCTTCTGGCTTTACTAATTTGCTGGTTTATAAACATATGTGCATGTGAGCACTACAGGTACTATCAGAAGCATTTAATTCATACCTTTATTGACTTCATATAGATTTGTCATGATTAACTTGGGAACACGAAAACAACTCCCAGTCATTAATTCCTTGTCTAACTGTTTACAGCTTTTCTACTGAGAACAAGAAAATACTGGTACAATACCAGAAACAGGCAGAAGAGTCCCCAGGTTTGGAGGAGTTCCTTGGTGTGCAAGGTCCTGAGGTGTCTGGAACGGTGGCCAAGAAAGCGTGTGGTGCTACCAGTCAAACCACAGGCTCGGTCTTTATGATTAAAGATTGCATAAACACAGGTACCCACTAAAGAAGGTTTCTTTAGCAAACCATGTTTGTGACCACTTAGTCAAACTGAATGACTTAGGGCAAAAGCTGAAGTCTCAGCTGTTCTTTGGAGCAGTTCAAATGATCTTTCAGAAGAGGACTGTCGAGCTAATTAGCCTGTGAAAGAGAACTTGTCATGTTGAGCTGTTCCTTGGTTACCTCCAGCGTGGATTTTGGTACCAGGATCAGTTCAGGATTAGCAAGAAGAAGGTGCAACAAAGGTGTAAGCTGTTTTGTTGAGGTAGCAGCTATGCATAGATGAAGAAAGAGAGAAAGAGTGTAGAAATTTCTGAAAGTGGCCTTTACAGTTGCTACCATGTAACTGGATGATACATAAGGTGATGACTGGATAAATAAGGTCATTGGTCCTTTCAGCTTGTGTTGGTGTGAAAAGGAATGTGTACGGCAAAACTAAGTTACTCAAACTAGAAATATTTTTAAATAAGCCTTTTTGACTGAGCTAAACAAAAAGCTATAGTCAAGTTACTCATGAAAAAAATGCAGCATTGGAAACATTGTAACTTAATGTTGTACCTTTCAGAGCTTAATGCTCAGGATCATGTTTTAATACCTCTGGAACATGCAAATTCAGCTAGCATGGATGAACCTATCTCCACACCCAGTACAAGAGAAGACAGAAAGTGTGCATTTCCGGTAAGGATCACCTCTGGAATTCTATTTCTGCCTAAAGAAATGGTGCCCCAGATTATATTTGATAGATAGGACCAGCACAAGACTCATTTGGCAGTTATGAACATCAAGTAGAAATCAGTCTTGTGTGTTGTTCAGGTGTACTTCAGCTACAGACTAAATTTTGACATGGGCTGGCTTACCACAGCTTTCCTGCCCCTTCCATTTTCTCTGTGTTGTTACCTAGTGACAACGTGTTTAAGCCATCGCCCATGGGTAAGTGCTGTGGTGCTCTAGGAGAAACTAAACCTGTCCCTGGAGCAGTAAACTATTATTTGCCCACAGCAGCTGCAGAGACTAATCTCTTCCTAGGTCCTACACCAGTGACACAGCCCCAGTGTGGGTACATATGCATAGGACTCCATATGCACTTCTATATCTTAGTGTGAACATGTAAATTTAATTTCTGATCTCTTAACTGTTCTTTGTGCCAGTCTGCCACCAGCAAAGTCCTTTTCTCTTAAGACATTAACTCTGTCTCTTAAATATTTACATTCTAGGAATCTGTGCTGGAGGAAAAGGCATTTATTTCAAACCCAAAGATGGATCCTAAAGACAATGAAGATATTAATCTATGTGACAGCAAGTTCACAGTGGAAGGCTTGGGGATGCTTTCTACTTTGTGTAACTTATGCCTGGTTCAGGCAGAAAATACTCTTCAAGGAACTGGTAAATCATATTTAATGCTATTATGTCCAATCTGTTTCAACCACTTCAATCAAACTTTAATCCAGACAGAAAGAGAGACAATCTTCTCATTTATTACCTAAGTGTCTTGCTCGCTATACCCAATATATAAATCACTGCTAGGCAAGATGGTGGAGATCTCTCAAAGGTTTATTATGAGATATGATTATACTGCTTCCTTAGAACAAAATCATAACTTATTCTGATTGTGTCATTAACAACTTACTCTCTTTTGAGGCATTTTTAAAATAATTTAAGGGTTTTCTTTTTAAAAGAACATAGATCAGTTGAAGATAGACTTCGACAGGACATGATGGAGTTATTTTTGTTTCCAGGTTTTATCCTCAGTTCATATTTCTTGCTCTCAGTAGGACATATAAAAAATAAAACTGGCTGTTTATATATGACCCAGTTATATCACTTATATAGTTCTGGCTATGCATAATCTCTGTATTATAAATATTTACATATTGTGGCAATATTTCGTATTTGTGTTATTTTTCTAATGAACAGTCTTTCTGCATTTACTCCTAGATACTATAGCAAGGGAGACTATAGATTTGTGTAATTAAGGCTTAGTAACAGTGGTCTTGATGATAGAAGTAAGTTTGGCATAGGCTGCACCTTAACTAGATTCTGAAGCCTAGCTTTGAGCATGTGGACATCAAATTGTCTGAAATAAATCCTATCCCTCAGGCAAAGATAAATTTTTCCATGGACTTCAGTGGACCACAATTTCACCATTAGTGCTTTGACTTCATTTTTTTATATTTGGCAAGGAGTCTTGTGCTGTTTCATAACCTAGAGTGTCAGTGTATAGGCACTGCCATAAACTCTAGTAGCAAGCCTTAGATCCTTGTAGTCATGGCTACTTGGTGTGACTGAGATAAAGAAGAACCCTGTATTTGCCTTCTGTGCTGGATAATCTATGTATTTCAGGTGACACTACATCACCCTTAGAAGATCTAGAGAAAGAGTCTCTGATAGTGGAGAAAGCACACAAGGAGAAGAGAAGTCATGAAACTCTAAGAGAAGAGCAGGACCCCTGCAGTCTATTTCAGGCATGTGGCAAGCTTATAATTTATCTTAACTGGGTTTTTCTCACATAAATTTTCAACAGAAGAAATCCTCAGTATTGGCTGTCATGGAGATATTGTGCTTAGAACTCAGCTTGCAGGCAGAGAAGCTGAAGTTGTCTGGAGGTTTTGTTGTACCATGTTAAAATACTGCCCTTAAGTCTGGGAGAAGTCCAGTAGTAATTCACTGGTATTCTTTAGGTTTCCTTTATATTCAGTGATACTTGATCACACTCTCTGCAGGCTGGGAAAAGGAAGAAAGATCTTTCTTCTGATGATGAAGATGGGGAAAGAAGATCAACACTGATTTCAAATGAAGCTACGTTAGTGAAAACCCAGTCAAGAAAAGGAAGGTCATCAGAAGAACAGAGGTACTGTATCTGTCAAGGCTGATGCCTTCAGTCCTACCTTGTGATTCTTTTGCTGATGTGTCAAACCTTGCCTTGCTTGTTTTATGCCCGTAGTGGTTGTTCTCTTGTGGAAAGAGGAGGCAGACCTGAATGATGTTAGCCTGGGATTTTTTTTGTCTTGTATAGCTTAAAAAACAAACAACAAAAAACCACCACCACCCCCCCTCAAAAAAACCCCAACAAAACAAAAACCTAAAAAAACCCCCAACAACAACAAACCCCAAATCACCAAACTCCTTTTTTTATAAAAGAGTTTGACATAATGCTTGTCACATTCATCAGACATTGTCTGCCGATTTTTCTTAGGTGATCTAATTCTTTGGAGTCAGTTGAAGGTGTCCTGAAATCAGTTTGGCTGGGGGGAAGTGCGGGAGGAATTATCTTCAGAAGGCTTTGGGCTAGACAGAAAGCATCTGAAGTAAGAGTTAAAACACTTCGCATTATGCTGTCAGTAGGTAGCTAATACACCCAAAGAAATTTAATGTTCTAGTCAACATTCTTGAATGACAGTGCATACCATACGCTTCATAATTTCAGTTTAATTCAACTATAATGTTGTATTTTCAGGTTTAGCGCAGACTGTGAGAGAAAATTGGAAATCACACATATAGATGAAAAAGTACTTTCTGAAATCCCTTTGTCAGAAGGTAAGAAATACCCTTTTCCCAGTAGCGTCTCTGTAGTTGTTTAACATACAGTCTGAGTAATAGCTCTTCCTGGAGTTTGTCCATAGAGGATAATAGCCTACTTGTACCAGGTAGTGAAGCTACTTATTGGGCTAAAATAGAGATCTTAATGAGAATCCTGTATTCAAACTCTTCTGATCAATTACATTGGACACTATTGCATTTGCTTGTTTGCTATGCTACTGAGTTTCTCATCTTTATTTGATAAGCCTGATTTAATTTTTTTATAATGATATTAAAATAGTCCTAATCTTGACAGCGTATTTAATGCTACTGTCTTCTGAATGCAATTTACAACTGAGGATTACTGGATTTGCATCCTAAGTTACCTGTCAGCAACCTCTTCTAGAAAATAAAATGACTTTTCTGAAATGTTGATTT
>WAAD01034922.1:394041-434494 GCA_013389945.1 Fregata magnificens | reverse complement strand
CGGGAGGGGACCGGCGGGGTCTGTATCCCCCGGTCTGCATCCGTGGTCCCCATCCCTTGGTCCGCATCCCTCCCTCCATCCTCCCCCCAGCCCCTTCCTACCCAGTCTCCAAGGGGTGGGTTGGCCCCTGCCCAGGGACGGAGCTCAGGTACCTCCTGCGGCCGAGGGCTGATTCGTGGGGCAGCGCTGGAGAGAAGAGAGAAGTGATGGACACGGCCAGGGCTGGGGGAGGCCCCAGCCAGCGAGGGGCTGTGGGCAAGGACTGAGCTGCCCCAGCCCAGCCAGGCAGGGACAGCAGGGTTTTGTGCCTGGAGGAGTGAGGGGATGCCAGAGGGCTGTGTCTCAAAAGGGTTAAATAAACAGCAGGCTCCGCCAAAAAATATTTATCTCCTGTTATATGCATGTGGCAGTGGCTCTCAGGAAGGGGGGCTGGGTTGGGGGGAAGTATTTAAAATGTTTCCCCCTCTTACTCTGAGATCCTATTTTCTTCCTTGGCCCATAAGGATTTCGCTGGCATGGAAAATAAAAGAGGTCCCGTAGAGCTGATGTTGCCTGCTGTCCCCTATGGACCTGTTTTGTGGGGATGCTTCAGTCTCAGCCATGCCTCCAGCCGCTCACGAGCCAACAACGGCTACAGAAATCACCCCACTTCCTTCAATATTTAGAGGGTACAAAATGCAGACTGCAAAGTGTGTTCCCCTAAGATGGGGGGGCACATGGCACATGCCTCCTTAAAGTGACCTTTGCTTGTGCGATTTTGGCCCCAATTGTTTAAAATTCATTTTCCTTCCAGGCTGATTTAACAGAAAGCTCCAAGTTTCAGAGCAGTCCTGAAATCCTCAGGCTGATGATGGCAGGACCAGCGGGCATGGGCCGGGGCTGCAGCACCCGCTGCTGGGACTACCCCACAAGGGATAAACCGCCTCTTTTTTTGCAGATGGGAAAACTGTGGTCTCCAGATTTATTTGGTGCAGGGGACTCTGAGGGCTCCAACTTTGCCCCAAGCCCAAAGGACAAGGACATCCAGCCCAGGCAGGATGTCCAGGCCCAGGAGGGGCTCAGCATCTGGCAGGGGTGAGGATTCGGCCCCACCTGGGAAGTTCTCCAGGAGTTTTGCCATGGGCAGGAGCAGGCGGCAGCAGCGAGTGACTCAGGCTCCGGCTGTGTGGGCACGCTGGGGGACGCCTTGTGCATACAATTTCTTGTGTGTGTAAACGCTTGTGGGATTGAAGCCGAAGGGTACAGCGAGCCACCAGCCAGGCAATGAGAGGCACAAATCTTCTGTACTGTGAAACGGAAACTATTTCCCTGAATAAACTCGAGCCCATGTGCGCTGAGCTGGTGGGCTGATGCTGGCAATGCCAGCCAGGTCCTGGCAAAGGCCAGTGAGCAAAGAGCTCCGATATGAAACCACTTCCAGAACCTTTCCAGCTACGCAGAGTTTCCACCATGCTCACCACTGCCATTACGGGCAATAAATGGGGAACGAAAAAAAAAAAGGCTATTTTGGTATATTAACCTCCTTGTGGCCAGGTGAAAGGTTAAATTCACATGATTCATTGGCGGCTGAGAGACAGCACTTTGTTGCTAGGATTTTGGGGAATGTGGAGGGCTCCAGCGAAGGAGTCTCGCTAATCTTTAAGGGAGGGAGCCAGGCTCCTGTCTGACGGCTGCAGGCCCAGCAGCTCTGTGTTTCATTTCAGACTGTCACTCTCCTATCTCTCAGCTCACTCCCAGCTCCAGCTTGCTGCCAGATCTTGGGAACTGTTAACTCAGACAAATTTATAGATGGAAAAAGAACAGTTAGCCATTGTTCCTGGGGTGGGGGAGGGAGGAAAGTGAGGAGCTTCGGCCACCAAAGTCATGATGTAACCTGGTTGTTGCTTGGTTGGGAGAAACATGCAAAGGATCTTGCTCTTCCCGTGCCAAGGAAGGAAATTGGGACCATTATGTTACTGCTAAATGTTGGGAGATGGGACGCTGGTGCTCAAGTCACTTGGAGACCTTTGTAGAGCGTTCCCATAAAATGGAATCTCCCAGCTGGACATCTCTGGGGTATGAGCTCATTTTTTCATTTCAAGTCCCGTGATACTGGGTGTTTTTCCTTAAAGCTTCAGACTCCAGAGTCATGAGATCTAATATCAACAGCAGTGTTCTGATAAACAAAGCGCCTCGCTATGTGGGCTGCCGAGAAGAAACTGGAAATGGGGAGATGTTAAGGATTAAATAAGAAAAATCCAGTTGGCAAATGTGGAGACCCTCAGATTCGTTATTCTTTAGGAGTGCTGTGACTTTCAGGAAGCATTAGTGACTTCATCTACCTGGGAGAAAAGTGGGAGACCAAGAAGTTGTTGTCCGACTGGCGCCCTGCCCCTGCTTCCCAGTTGGATACTCTTCCAACCAGCCTTCTTGGTGGAAAGACTTTTTTTTTTTCAATACAACATTAAAACCCGTATCTGGAAAATGAGAGAGCATTCACTCACCCTAGTGTTTGGTTTATAGCTTTCGGATGTTCTATGGCTCCTGAACGTGGGTCTCTTTTGGAGGTATGTCTTCCAAAATTACCCAAAGAATAGAGATGCACCTTCTGGGAGCGTTTACCCCCTACACAAGCCTCCTGGCAGCAAGGCTGTGCCTGTGTTACCGTCCTCACAGTTTCTGTAGCCCCTTCACCATCTGGAGACATTCCTGGTTCTTTGTGCTTGCTCTCTTGGAGGGAAGTATGGGAAAGGTTTGGAGGACTGTTAGCTGCGAGCAGGTCTGCCTGCCCTCTTCTGCATGTAGCTTCAGGACAGGAGGAACCTGCATTGCAGTGGGATAAACCAATTGGGGTCTTTATAGCTGCTTTTCAATTCATCCAGATCCCCATCTTTTTTACCATTATGTGTGTACAGAGTAGACAGAGGCGAGAAATTTTGGATTTAAAAAATAAATAGTAATGTGTTAAGCGGTTAGTGAATCCAACCATTTGAGAATCTGGCTGCATGGAAGTTGGTTTCTTCTTCCAAGGTCTGAAGGGTTGCAGAAGTCTGTTTTTTTAATCAGGAGACTGCACATATTTGATTCTGAAGGCCCAGATGACGGCACGGTCCCAAAATATGACTCCCCCTCATTTTACTTACTGGAGTTTTATTTAACTCTGCAATAACAGGGACAGACTTTCATATCCTATAAAATTTCTGTCCAAAGTCAGCTGTGATATTAATGCTCGTTGTCTGCTTAATTTTGGTATCTATAACTAGAAGCACTTCTTTTTCCAATTGCAGTCTTGGTGTGAAGTTATTGACTCAAAACCTCAGCATTACACAGATGTGCCCTTATAAATACAGGTCTGAATTAATCTCTGGTGGAAGTCTTCTGCTGAAGTTAACATAGATGCCCTAGGGATGAATTTGGGACACTATCTGCATTATGGGCTAATTTTCATTTTGCACCTCTCTCCTCATATATTTTATGTGTCTAAAAATAATCTTCCATGAGGGAGAAATGGCACTATGACTTCTCATAAGCAAGGTACTGAAAGGATGTGACAAATGAATGGTGCAGCCTTTCCTATCTACTAGAACTAAATTTAATGTTCCCTGCATTGCTTTGCTACGCTTAATTTTAGTACCCCTATGCCCAATATTTTTCCTGCTTTTGCTCACTGCATTTGCAGGCTGTGCTTTCCTTTCACATCTTCTCTGCCACATCTGAACTGCCTTGGTTTGGGTCAGCAAATCTTCTCCTCCACCTCATGAAACTCCTCTTCCCACTTCTGTCCATCTCTTCGTCTGGATCTCTGACGTCTCCTAGCCTCATTTCTCACCTTCTCAGCAACCTCTCAGCCCTCACTGGCTGCATTTTTCATCTGCTTTGGCATGAAAACATGGCTCCAATTAGTTGGAAAGGTGGTATGGAGAAGGAGAGGTGGAGAGGCAGCTGGTTCGGCCAGAGTGGGAAGCAAAGCACTTCTTTCTCTCTCTGGGCACCCCAGCTGCCCAAGAGATGTGGTGGCTTTCATGGTTAAATGCTCTGGAGTTGGGGAGAAGGAGGGGAGAGCTTTTCCCTGCTTCTCCAGACTTGCAAATACAAAGTTAAGCCAGAACCTGAGCTTTGCACCACGTGAGTTTTAGGCATGGACCATAGCTGGTACTACCCAGCTGCTTTCTCCCAACACAGTGGAAACCCACTAGTCCTGTGGTCAAAGCAGCGCCCGGGGGAGGACATGGCAATGGGCCACTTGCAATCTCCCACTCACTCCTGAGATTTCGCAGAAACAAGCTGAGCAAAGCCATGTGTTACAAGGAACCACTGGAACGATTTTAAGCGAGCAAAGATATGCAGAAGCAGAAGTCCTGGCAAGCCTTTATTCAGTTCCCCGTGGAAGGGAAGAAAATTATGAGTGTGTATATCCCATCTGACTGTACCCAGGCCAACCTCTAGGTAGACTTTGTCCAATTGCCATTGTCCAGCTTTTCCAAACCTTCAGCCCCACATCTGGTCAGCCGGCCCCTTCCCACAGCCAAATGTCGGGGTCTTCCTTTCAGGGGATGTTGGCCAATCTGCACACAATCGGTGCTGCGGGTTGAAGCTGAGGTCACCATTGAAATCGTGTGTTTCCAAGAGCTGTTTGATCAAAGAGAATTTACAGACCAGGACAGTTAGTGACAGCGCTGACAAAAGTGATGCTCCAATGATTTACAGTCCAGGTGTGTTGTCAGAGCAAGATATTTACCTGAGATCCCAAGAACTGTTAAAATTTAATCCCTGGAGACCTTCTCTGGCTTTTCTGCAGTGTCTTGAAGGGTCACACCTCCTGGACCATTTGAAGTCACCATGCAAATAGCCCAGAGTTTAGGAAATTCCAGGGGAAATAAGAGCAGATACAGTGATTTAAAATGTTTTTAATAGGTATAAAATTGGAGACGTGAACTGATATAGGATGCCCTTTCCCTTATCCCAAATGTACAATTCTCCACAATAAACCTCTCTGAATATATACGCATTAGTCAGGATTATCTCTGAATGTCTAGTGGGCTAAGAATATGGATCCTGGAGACGTCAGCAGGAGGATTCATTAGAGGAGATGGCAAGTGATTGGAAATGGGAAATGTATTCTCTTATAAACACAGCCTGCACTGGGGTTGACCTTAAGACTGAACAGAATTGGCTGGAGAGACGGGGAAGGCAGGAAAGGAAAACAATGTTCATATGCAACTGCCTCCATTTTTTGTAACAAAACTCGTTATCGAGGTTTCTGTAACTTCTCTTCATGTTCCAAATGAAGGGAACTCTCACCCTGAAAACCGAGACCGCTGAAAAGGGAACATCAAATCAGCCCAAGCTTACTCTTTCCTGGTGAGACAGATTTTGTAGGTTTTGGGGGTACATGATGCAACTCCAGGAGGGATTCCCCCTCTGCTGATGTGCTGGAGCTTCCACGTGACCAAAGCATTCCACATTTCTTGTCCCACAAACCAGATTATTTGTTATTGTCTCTTAAATCTTACTGGTCATCTCAACTCTGCAATATCAGAGTTCATGTATTTGGATGAATTCTTGTATTTGAAGGGACAAGTTGCTGGGAAATTTTAAAGCTCCTCTCTGCGTGCATGGGCACATACGCACGTGGCTGGTTTCCCCTTTATTACCACCTCTGCTTGCGCTCTCATTTGCTTACTGGGCAAAATGAAAGGAGCTAGCACCGAGTATGAAAGGAACTCAGCAAGCCAACATTGACTCCTACCTCATATCTATTAGCTGTAAATTACTTTAACATGAGTGACATCACACTTGACTCTTGGTAAAACAGTGTTAAGTTAGTGGGTAATAAAACAGCTTGACACTAATGATGGGTTCTGCGTGATAAATTACTGTCAGTGATCAGATAAGGGTTCTTGAGACTAACCTTGAACTAAATCTGTTTTGTTGCTACATCTTGTGTGCAGTGTTCCACTTCTTACCATGGGGATTAAGGGCTCAGAGCCCAATCCTGCACCGTGCTCGGAGGCGAAAGGGCTGCTCTTGTGCAGGAGCATTTCCAGAAGCGGCTTCCAAGCATCAGGCTGCTCCCACGAGTGGAGCAAGGGGGGTTTGGCCCTAACCTCAGAGCAGCCATCCAGTTATGCAGGCCTCATGGCCAGTCTTTCAGATGCAGGAACAGTTTCCAGCAGTGACTTAAGTACCCAAATCTCTGGTATTTTTCATTAAAAAAAAAAAAAAGCATTACGCAACTAAGGGGTGGATCCTGAAAGTTTCATTTTTGGGGGTGTTTGATATGATGGATTTTGTTATTGGATTATATTTTTTGACCTATGCATTAGATCTATCCTACAAACCATAGATGTCAATGACCTCATTAAGAACAGAGGATGCTCAGCAGCTGGCAGGATCAAGCCCTCATTCAAAGAACTTGTTTTACTTGCAAAACTTTGGGAGAAAGCTTTATACCCAAGAGCTGGGAGCTGGCCAAAGTCAATGTAACGCATGGGATTTTGAATATTTTTTGCATGTATTTTCTTTGGAATCTAACCAGGGTGCTGCTTAGAAAAGGCTTCACAAATTGTTTTACATTGTTATTATTATTTGAGGCTCCGTTTTCATTTATCATTCAGGTAACATGCTTGTGAGGTTTTTTTTTTTTAATACTACTACTTGTATAAACCATTGTATTAAAACATTCACCATCGTTCAATTTCATGCCACTGTTGTCCTGGCCTGTTTATTACAACTGGTCTAATCCTGGCATACTTGTGTGTTATAAATGGCTTCAACGAAGAGAAGTTTTCACTGTGTTCATCCAGATACCTCATTCATCTATGATTATGACAGACCTCATATTAAGATGCACTGGTTTTAATGCAAGTAATAATTAATTTATCATTCTGGAAAGTCCACAGTGAGAGAAGAGCCCTTGAGAGGATGGCTCCAGTGCAACAGAGAGGACTGTGGGGAAAATAGCTGTATATGTCTGGGTGTCCCAAGGAACAGGGGTTACTGAACCACGGACACTACATCAGGGATGCAGTTAACGTGCTCCCGCTCTCAGTTCTTTGCTAAAATGCAAAATATTTATTGGTGCTTCCAACTGAGCAGTCAAGTAATGAAGAGCCCAGAGACACCATTTAAATCAAAATATTAATCAATCCCTATATTAAAATAAGGTTAATGCACTGTTTATGGTGAGAGCATGGTTAGTTCTCCACAAAGGGCAACCTTGAGGATGGAGGTGAGGACTGGGCTCTGGCCATGCCCATGGTTCCTGAGCTCAGGGCAGGTAGCACAGGAGTGGGGCTGCTGGAGAAGTCACAGGCGTTCCTGCAAAACATCTCCAATGAAGTAAAAATCCATTTTGTTCCATGCACTTTTCCCATTAAATCCCATTTTTCTCAGAATTTTCTCGACTGTTCAGTTCCATTTGAAAGGAGTGGGTCTTTTTCTGCATAATTCAATGCAAAAATAATTTCTCTGGCTTTTTGTTTGTTTGTTTGTTTGTGTTCCTTCCTATCCCATATCTTGATTCCGTCTGGAAAAAAAAGGTAAGGAAGGAGAAGGAAAATAACACTTCTGTTTGGAAAGAAAGGGAGGAGTCTGTGTGGGAGATGTCAAATGGAGCAGAAAATCCCTGGACTTTCTCCAGAAACGCCCATCCACTTGAGCTGTGGATGCAATCAGTTTATCAAAACACCCTCTGGTGCATCCCTGTGAGAGAATAGGGTCATCCCTCCATGGGGAAAGGCTTTTAAATGGTCCCCTGGGTTTATACGGCAGAGGTGAGATTCTCATCTGTATTGCAGCCCCTGCATGCAAAGCAAAAAGGTGCAACGGGAGACAGAGAGGGGCTGACACCCCCTGACATGCCCTGATGGAGTCAGGAGGAGATCTAGGTGTGGTGGCACTGGGGACGCAGGGGACACCGGGGCTGCTGCTGCTCACTGACACGCTGCGGGGGATGGGGCCCTGCTCCCCCCTGCTGCCCCCTCACATCCCCACTCACCCCAAAACCCACCCATGCCCAAACCCCGATGGTCCTTCCTCTCCCCTCCACTGCCGTCTGCTGCCTGGCCGGACACTGTACTGGGGGGACAAGCCTGGAGCTCTCCTGTCCGGTGGATGAATTCACTCTCATCAGCATTGAGGACCTACTTGTAGCACTCCCACCCTCCCACCGCTCGGTGCCAAGCCCAGGTTCCCGCAGTGCGGATTTGGGGGACACTGGAGATGTGAAATCTGCAGTGGGAGCTGGTCTGCACCCCAGATTTCCCCGCAGCTCCTCCGAGCCCTGCCGCTGGGAGGGGAAGCAGCACGCCAGCAACATTTGGGCAAGATCTGCAGGCGTAGCCAGAGCTGAGGAATTCCTTCTTTCTTCCACCCTTTGATTTGCTGAGCACGACCGGGGGCACAGATTTTACATCCCTGCTTCTGACAAACCAGCCCACGAATGTGTCACACATATGCTCACAGACGTGTCCGGGCTTAAATGCTTTTGTCTTCAACGTGCCCCTTTTTTTCTTTTTTTTCCCTTCCTTCCCTTACCACACATAACGTAGCCCAACAGACCAGAGACACCGTGACTACCATGATGTAGGAAAGAAACAATCTCTGGCTGGAGCAGCGGGCTCCAAACAGCTTATCCGACAGATGCATGAGCAGGAAATGCAATATCATGTCCAATTTCTCATACCTTATTCATGACTGTTGCAATCACAGAACACATGTAGCCCAGCGATATGCAGCGCATAATGCCTTTGGTGTGAATCTTTTCTCTTCTCTTGCTCCAAAACAGGCACTTTTTCTGGGAGAGAAGAGGGCTCCTGAGAGGTGCTGATTTGGCTGAGCGGAGAAATACCCGTGGGCTTATGTAAAACAGCCCAGGCACCGAGAATGGAAATGTGCCCACATTTGCTTTGCTAATTAACCTTAGCTTGGGCTCAGAGGGACTTGTTTCGGAGGGGTAAGTGGGATGAGGTGGACCAGAGCCCAAATGGCTCTTGCCTGCTCTGCGTAGCTGCCTCTGGGGCCCAGGGAGGTTCTTCTCTCATCCTTTTGGACCTGGATCTGGTCTCTCGTTTCCCCAGAAGCACCCTGACTCCATCAAGCAGTGAAAACACTTGATGTCACAACTTCTTCAGGCACGAGCAGGACCTCCTGTCCCCGACGGCCCAGCCTCCGCCCAGCCAGCCTTATCCTAAAACCAGAGCAAGGATGAGAGGTCAGATTCTCAGACAGCGTCATGGCACCTTGGTGCTCCCTGGACTCGTGCAAGGAAAATGTTATCTATCCCCATCTCCTGCATGCTGGGAGTCTCAGCCAAGGTACCCAAGCTGCATCCTACACAAGCTGTTCCCCTGCTTTGCAGGAGGAACAATGCAAAAGGTATATTTTGTTGGGGACTGTAATCTGGTCTGGGTGCTGGCCTGGGCAGAGCACGATGAAGCAGCTCTTTAAGGAAGGAATTGGTATCAGTTTCCATGCTGGGATCCTGGGGTCAAGCACCCTTTGGGGTTGGCTCTGTATCTCCCTGACCTCTCTAACACCCAGTTTCAGCAAAAAACTTTTTATTAATCTAATAACTTTTTTTTTTTTCCTTATTATACTGTGCCATTGAAAAAAGGATTGAGTGACAGCCTAATCTGAATGAAACTCCTCTGGCAGCAAGAGCAGGAGAGTAAGGATTGTGCCCCAAAACACAGCGCTGCGCAAGGTTACAATAATATAATCATTGAGAACTGTGGGAAAGATGAGTTCGAAGTTTTAGAAAAATCCCACCTGGGTGCGTTTGTGTGGAAACACCTATTTCTGCATGTCAGCACCACTCGCACAAGAAAAATTTAGCAAAGCTCAGCCCCGTCCATTAGTTCAAAAACCTAATTTCTGCAGTTTAACCCAAGTGGTGGGTTTTTTCCGAGCAGCTGGTGCCCAGAAATTTAATAATAATCATCACAAAGTTTCTACATTCTTGCCCAGATTCCAGGGTTTTCCTCTAAGCTGGCTGGCCATACTGTAAGAGTTGGTAATAAATATCTGTCTTTGGTATAATAAAAGCAATGTTTATATTCTTGACAGAATGCATTTGTGAACTTACAGTCATTAGAGATGTAAACTGAAGGCAAGAAGATAACCTCTCTCCCAAATGTTCTATTTATTTCTGTAAAGTAATTTGTATGATTTATCTTATAGACTAAGGTTTATGGTTCACTTTGAACTCTAGGTTCTTAACTCAGCAATTGCCTGTTTGGGCTGAAGCGTATAAGTGATGGCATGACCCAAAGTGCTAGATGAAAGGAAAAAGAGAAAAACAAGGCAGGCTTCTGGGATTTTAACCATCATTTCTATATTTCATTGACATCTCTGGGTTAAATATTTTCCTTTAGAGGCCAATATGATCATTTCATCTGTATGCCATATCTCCCAGTGACAAGGCAAAGCGCAGAACATGGGCATCTTCAATGAAGCATGCCAGGATGTGTCCAACGAGGAATGCGAGGAGGTCAAATGCTGGTTTTAGTCATAACTCCCAGTTTACACATACTCATAAGCAAGATGGCATCTATTTCGTAATTCATAAAAGAAGCATTTGATGTGGGTCCATGTATCGCTGCTGTACTGGGCTGGAAAGCCCATGTGTTTTTTAAACAGGCTTCTAAGTCATGTTTGCAAGAGATAATATTTAATACTAAATAGACACAACCTTTCTGACTTTGCAAAGTCTAAAAAAAAAGAGAGATGTGACCTGTCCCATTCATCCAACGCCAAGCAGCAAAAACTGTTAACGTAACAGGAAAGCTCTTACAACACTCAGGTTTTGGGCAGATGGACACTACATCGATGTGTCTTGAAAGCCAGAGCAGCGCTGGGGGATCTGCAAAGCTCCATGCAGGGCGTTGCGGAAATGGAGGGGTGGTCCCAAGTTTCTGTTTGGTTTTGTATTTTTATCACCTTTTCATAAGAAATGTCTCGCTCTGGTGTCTTGAAAGAAGGGACGTGAATGTGCTTTGCTAAAATATTTAAGGTTGGTATAACTCTGCCCACCCATGAGTGCGTCTTCCTATAAATACGAAGCACATCATTAGGGAGAATTGCTGGAGACAGTGTAGGACCTGGTTCCTACCTCGTTGTGGGTGCTAAGAGTTGTTCCCGGGAAAATGCTTGCTTGCATTCGGCCCTGATTTTAGCAGATTCCTAATATAAGGATGTAGTTAAACACGGCTCATTTCTCAGCATCTCCACTAGTGCCATCAGAAGGGACGAACCAAAAATGCAGAAGGCTCAAGTGTGTATCATGACGTTTATCAGTTTTCTTCAAATAGGTGAGAAAACCTGGAGTAGGAGGAAAATTATCCCTCACTCCCAGACCTGGCTGGAAGGTGGGATTGATATTCTGTAGGAAACCTGAAGTATTCAAAGAGTTTTTCATTCCAAATCAGTGTCAAAAAGTCACTTCCCCTCCCTAACCAGCTCATAAACTTGAAATCATGAACATTTTCCATTTGGAAACATCTGAACAGATCAATAATAGAAAAATGTATGAAATATATATGTATATGTGTATGAAATATATAGTGGAATAAAACCAGGAAAGCCGAACTATTCACTTTGTTCCATTCCTCCTGCGTATTTTCAGAGCAATGGCGTATCTCCATGTTTTCAAGATGCTGAAGAACAAGCACAGGTGATTTTAGGCAGATTATTATGCTTTGAAAAATGATTGTGTGAACTTTTAGTTGTTCTGGGAAGCTCTAACGTAGGATAATGAGATGGCTTTGACAGCTATCGGTAAATTTAGGACCTATTTATAAAAGGTGCTGGCTTAGCATGCATGGGAAGCGTTCAGCCACCAAATACACCCAGGGTGCAGGAACAACACCATCCTCTCCAGATCTCTGTTATTAGGTTAGTTTAACACCAACACTTGTTTAGTTGTTATTTTATCTGGAGGCACTGGAGCATAATTCAGGTCAGTAGCTGTCAGGCTCCCTGCAGAAATCCCTCCTGGAGGCTGCAGGATTTGGCCTCCAGCTCTCACCCAGATTAGCAGGAAAAGATGCTCTTTGTTCCAGATAGGGAGCAAAGCTGGAAGTTATTGAAGCCATTTAACCTCCCAGCTAATCGTTTGCATACGCAATTACTTGCCCTACTCGGCACTTCTGCTATCTAGCCCAGCTGAATACAATTTCAGAGAGTGAGGAAGAGTTGCGTGCTAAGCGCTGGCTATATTTTGGTGCATTTCGTTATCAATATGTGGAATTCTGTCCAGTCCTGGACGTGAAAAATCCGTATCTTATCTGGCCTCTGCCAGGTCAACATTACTCACAATTCAGACACCATTTACCCTGCAGGGCTGAGACCCGTGTGATGCCTGGCTCTGACCAGTACTATTATTCACTTACTCTTGAGAACACTATAATTAATCAGAAATACATGTTAACACCCTGTCTTCTCTCCCCTGCCTCCATCAAAAATCCCCACCAGCCACCCAGCTTCTGAAAACCACTGGATTAAGCCCTTACTGAAGTTAATGGGAAAAAGCTCAGCAGGAATTCATCATACTTGGGGTCAGCCTTCTGCTGCTTCTTTACTCCTAAGGTAGGGAGAAAGCCTGGAAAATGGGAGCAGGGTTAGGACCTACCAGCTGCATGTGTCTGGTGTTTTGCTGTGCTGGATATGGCCATCGTTCGCTATGTGCAGAACTGAAACAGAAACTTCCCTGGAGTTGGTTTAAGCGGAGACAGAGTTTGATACCGAAGCTGTTGTCGTGTCAGTAAATTATTATACAGTACAATAAAAATTGCAAAAGCAAGACGGTAATACGCAGTTTGGAAACACCTTCATGAAGTGCCTTTCTTTGCAGGTCTAAACATTCTCCCTTTTTTGTGATAGTCATAACCCACTGATATCAAATAACATATCATACTTAAGAGTTTTCCTACTGATGTAGCATCCAAGATGTGACCCAGCAATTAACAGGGATGACAAAAAGGACACCTGCAGGCACACGTGGGGCTCGTGGCTCCAGGACACCCGTTCTTGCCCCAGGGATCTTCTTCTCCACCCAATTCCTTCAGGACTAGCAGGAAACCCATGCCAATGCAGGGGGTGACTGAGGTGCCCCCCACCTCAGGAACACAAGCTGTCCTGCCCAAATTGCTCTTAGCACATGCATTTAACCTGAAACATGGAAAATCAGAGGCAGGAGCTGGCCCCAGCGCCGGGTTCTTGGGAGCCGGTGCGGGTGCAGGCAGGAGCAGCGTGTACAATGGACCATCTGTTTCCCTCTGTTTTTATTCCCAGATTGGATCAGCCGGGCTAAAGAAAAATAGAGACAGCCAGAGCGCCAGCGCCACAGCCCTCGCTGCACGAGGGGCGCGCGTACCCGGGGAGGTTTAGAAATGCATATCCTCTTGCAGAGGCAAGTGGCGTGGAGACAGCTCGCTGACCAGCTTGGAGAATTAACAGAAGCATGTCTGAGACGTGAAAATTATACCAGAAACCAGGAAAAATGAGAAATCCCCCCAAATGCTGAGTGTTGGCTATTGTTTTGAGTCAGCTGCTTCACCCCGGCTCTGGGTGGTACCAAGTTTTCTGTATTTCCCTGGGTGTGACAGATTTTGCTGCTCAAAGGGCATTCCGTGATGGGGTTGTTTCTCCTGAAATTGTGCCCATTTGCCCCAAAATGTCTCTGAGCAGGGCCTGGGAAGGCCTCTGTCTGTGTCCCAGGCAGGCTGTGACGTGCTCGGTGCTCCGCATGGGAATAATTTAATCAATGTCAGGGAAACTACTGGTGGCCTTGATGTTAAGCACATGATTAAATGCTTCGTTCTTTCAAGCCTTAAATATATAAATAGACACAGACTGCAAGGTGCATGAGAATAAATATCAGCAGGATTCAGAGCCTTGTTTAGAGTTGTCCTGTGCATCAGCAAAGCTTCACTCTCTCCTGGGTCAGGCATGGAGATGTGCAGAATTCTGCCTGGAAAAGCACCTTTTTTGAGCAGGGCAGGTACTTGCCATTGCCTAGTGTATGTTGGCTTTATATCAGAGCTGTAAGGATGAGGGAGGTGGGCACCAAATGGGATTAATCTGCCTTGAAATCTTGTTCCCCCATCAGAGCAGCTATTAGGCAGTAACCCAGAGGTGACCCTCCTGGGCCGTCCTTGCAGCCCCCTTCCCCGCGCCCACCCCACGGGTGTCTCTCCACCCGCCGAAAGGACTGATAAGCGGGGAGGCGATTGCTGTTTTCTCTCTTTGGGGCTGACCTGCGGCTGACCCTGCTCTTGACAGGTCACACTGCAAAGACGGCAGGGCACGGCGGGTCCCCGTGCTGGCAGTGGTGGGGACGGTGGGACAGGAGCATGGTGGGGCCACCCTGGGCTCAGGGTATGCCTCTCGGGGGGGTTTAAATGGGTTTGCTGTGCAACGTGCAGGGATGCTTTGGGAAGTCATAGCTGCCTGCTCCTGATATGTGCACCTTCCCCATCAATGCGCATGTGTTATGGGCATCTTGCAACCTCCTCCAGGCACTCACCCCCTCTCCGAGGGGTATTTTAGAAAAAAAATCTCTGTATCATGACATCCTGGCAGAACCCACTAATTCTGGATGTAAGAGCGGACATCTCATTACACCCAGAGGGTACAGCCGGGATAAGAGCCAGCCTGCAGGGCACGAGGCTGGACCCCGATGGCCAATTCCTCCCTAGTTTGGAGGCAGGAGTCCCCCGTGTTGTAGGAGACCCCCATCGCCTCCCTGCGATCATGGAGAGGGTCCCCAGGCCCTGGCTCAGCCACGTGAGCCCTGCCTCGGGACCTCCCAGTTCTCTGTACCTTTGAATGTCTGAAACACCAGGGTTTGCCATTTCAAGCTCTTCTCGGAAGCCACAAGGCATAAAAAATTATAATAAATGAAAGCTGAGGTAATTGCACAATAACACAACTCCAGGAGTAGTGGAAAAGAAAAAAAGAAACAACACTTGTTACAAGATTCAGGGTTTTATCATCAGAGCCGGAATCGTTATCATTAGAAGCAAATATTGCACACCAGAAATATCTCTGTTATAAAGCCATATGGGCATTTTGCATTAAAAATAACCTGCGTTTCTCTTAGTTGTACTATGGGAGAACCTCCGGACCCTAGCTGTAAATGTGTTAGGCGCCCTGTAAACAAATGATATTGATATCTCCTTTGTGGCATTTATACCCTGCATAAATACAACAGGGAAAAAAAAGCCTTTGCAAAAGAGGGTGAGGAAGCATAAAGAGATTATAAAACCTGCAGAAGAAGTCACTAGGAGAGAGATGAGTGAATGCAGAATGTTTTATCATTAAGATCGTTCCTCTTAGAGACGCAAACTATTTAAATATGGATTTTTAATGCAGTCAAGAAATATAAAGGCAACAGAGAGAAGTGATTTTAAATAAACAAGTAATAAATAACTTGAAAATATATCAACAATGAAAGCATAACAAAAAGGTTCATATAAATGAAGCTGCCGATGGCAGAAATGCATTTTGCACAACAGTGTATGTAGCAGAAATGCTAACACTTATTAATAACGTAGAAAGATTTGCAGGAATACTGTTTTGGGGCCATAAGGTTATTCATTTCAGAGCTTTTGATTGTCAAGCTCCTTCAGAAAAATTACACTCTTTGATTTCAGCTCCTTTGCCATACAGTTTTTTTTTTTTAAATAATCTCATTCATGTTTTCAGAAACGGGTTTTTTCCTTTAAGTGCTTCAAACAAACTTTTGCAAATAACACCTCGTTTTGGCTCGTGTAGCTCTGATAAATCACTGAAACAACACTAAAATATTAGAATCAGTTGACTCAAGGAGTTTAACATTTAGAATTGAGATAAGAACCGAAAAGTCACCGAAGGCAACGATGACTTCGAGTCCAAGAGCAAAACCAAAGAAAATCTGTAAAGGGAGTTTGCAGTTAATGGAAACACCACTTGAAATATTTACCTTGTTGCTTTACTGTATTTTCCCTATAGTTTTGTCTTATGTCCAAATAAATACTAACCTCTCTGGCTAACAACCTTTTCCAGTGCTTATCTCCTCCAGCAACCCCATGTCCTTGGATCTCTGATCCTCCTGCCTTTATATCCACTGCCTTTGCCCCTGCTGTACACATGCCCCTGCTGTACACATGCCCCTGCTGTACACATGCCCGTGCTGGGGAAGGGTGCGCAGTCTTGCTGCGGGTGTGCAGGGGGACTGTCCTGCCTCTCCCGGGTTTGCATTTGTGGCCACCCCCAGCTGGGTCCTGCTCGGGGACCCTCAGCCCTTGGCGGTGGTGGTGGGATGATGGGGGGTAGTTGGGGCAGGGGATACCCAGGTGGGAATGTGCACAGTCCAGTCCCCACTGCCGGCTCAGAGCATCACCCCCAGGCTGGCTCACCCCGCAGGGTGACACTGGGGCTTGCCCACTGGCCCCAGGGCTGCAGCGTGCACGGGACCCCCTTGCTCCCCTCCAGGCCTCTGGAGGGAGGAGGAGCCACACCAGGCAGCTGCCAGCAGTGCAGCCACTCCGCTCCCACTGAGCCATCCCATGTGAGCCCCAGCAGCCCTGGATTTCGATTGCAGAGCAGCTTCTCCCAGCCATATCCTTTCATGACCCCATTTCCAAAGCGTCCCCTGCACCCAGGAGCATGTGCATCCCTGCTTGGGGCTTGTGAGAAACCCGCCTACCTATTTAAAGCAGACCGAGAGGGTGTGAGCGTATTAAGAGAGGATGTGAAGAGGCTCTTTCTGCCAGGCTCTGGGCAGACTGCGGCTGTCCTTCGTATGGGACCCTATAGAAAATGCAAGAGGTGCTGTCTGTTCCTGCCCTGGACCCATTCCAAAAATGATTCGCCTGGAGGCACCCATGGAGACCTCACATCCATTGGAGTTTCAATGGATGGGGCCAGGTCACCTGTCCACAGCGAACGTGACTGTTATTGCTGGGTGAACTCATGCAATTTTTCTGCAAAAGTTGTACAGAAATAGCTGTATTACAATGACAGCACCTTTTAAAAATTTAGCTGATTTTACTTCAAAAGTGGATTAGGGTAAGCCAGAAAAAGGCCTTCATGAATATGAAATGAGCATCCGTATGGGGTGTTATTTCAGATGACAAATGCGTCTTTAAATTCCCCCCCGAGTTTATGCTGGTATGATGTTAGAGAAAAGGTCCTTCCTGGGACTGTAGGCTGTTGGTTTTCCATCTTGGGGAGATGGAAATAGCTCTTAAAATCCGGGCCCAGCTGAGCTGCTGCGTATCTGACCCATAGCGTTACCCCCACCAGCAGACACTGAGCCCTGCAGCCCTGGCGAGCATCCTGGGTGGTGGAGCCGCCTTATATCCAGCCCTGCCCCAGGCAGATCACCCTGCCTCTGTCGTATTAATTGGCTGTACTTGAGCAGGATCCGTAAGCCCGATGCGTTTGAAGGTTAAAAAGCAAAAGTCCTACCCACTCCCTCTGGCTCAGGGGCTTTCACCCTGTTTTCTTGGAACGGTGATCTCTGTGAAATGGCTCCCATCCACAGCGCAGCCGTAAAATAAATAAATGTGTAAATTGACGGGGCACACTTCAGACTTTGAACCGCAGAGCTGGAGAGCCCGGACCAGTGTTTTCACAAGCTCATGATTGAGCTCTAGCCCTTTGTAAACTTTTACTGGATTGCCATGGACGTGGCAGAAGCAAACAGTCTGCCTCAGCAATTACAAACACACTGCAGCGGTGGGCGGCTGCCCGAGAAGCCGTGCATGGCACCACCAGACACGGGGCCGGGTGACTCACGCCCTCCCCGGCCATAAACCCCGAGGGACTGGTAGGAATTGCAGCCTGGTGGGGCCGGGACTGGGACTGGGGCCCTTGGAGCAGCTCTGCCGAGGGGGCATCTGGGCGACGCTGCTGCTCCCCATGCTGCCTTATTGACCGCTTAAACCCTCCGCAGATCAAAGCGGGTCTGAGAGTGTCTTCCTAATGCTGCTTGAACTACACTGACCTTTTCCTCTGGAACCTCTGTTAACTCCTGCCCATTACTCATTGTAAACAAAAGGGAGATCCAAAGGGTTTCCAATGGCCAAGACGGATGGGAAATGTTAGGAAGCTGGTGAAGGATGCTCAGGCAGATGACATGATTTAAGGAAAGCCAGGAATTCAGACCTGCGCAGGCTGGCAGCCCCAATCCACATTATAACGCCTTTAACTTTGGCCGCATCTTGCATAGAAATGGCTTAGAAAAGGTGATGAGCTAAAACTCTGGAGCAGCTCAAATATGAACTTTATAGCTCGGTCATGGGTCAAGCTGGAAAGCGATCGCCAGCCCTGCTGAGCCACGTGCCAGTGCCATGTCATGGTTTGCAGCTATATTGGACAAAATCCTTCCATCAAGTTGGAGGGACCTTGAACTCCAGAGGAGCTCTGCTTGGAGCTTTGAACTTTGTGGCTCAGCTCTGCTTCCAGTGCAAACACTGTGCTGCCATATGGATATTTGGCATCACAGTTTATCCTCTCCTTTCATATCTTATCCTCTTTGGGAAGTCCTCTGGTATACCTCACATTCTCTTTTCACTGGGAAGACCATGTGTACAGGTTTGAAAAGATGCTAAACCCCATCATGGTCCATTACTCTTGTCGTAAAAATGCCTTTTTTCATATAATGCACCAGGAATGTCTGGTTAAACTCTGGGGATGTTTCCGCATAGGCTGCAGAGGGGAAGAATGGCAATGCACCCCGCTCCCCAAACACGAGCCAGTGCTTGTCCTGCGGCATGGAGGTGATAGCCGCTGATGGACAGCAGCCACAGCTAGTCCTGGGCTGGGACCCAAATTCTCCTGAGCCCTTCCTAGTGGTCAGGAAAGTGCTGGTAACTGAAAATGAGATGGGTTTTGTGTGCAATGGCTTCTCAGGTTTATATTCAGGCACAGGCATATGACTTATCTGACAATTCATATCAATTCTTCATGCTCCCCAGTGAACCGACAGTGAGCTGAGCCTGACAGGCTGCCCTCCTGCCCACCTGTCCTGCCTGCAGCCGAGGTCCTGACGCAGGAGGACTGGGGGTGACTGCTGGAGCAAGCATCCTTCTCCTGGCCATCTCCAGCACACCTGCTTCCTGGTTTTGATTTAAGGGGGCTCATCTTTCCCCGTCCATAACTGCCCCCACTCCGCTGCCTGCACCAAGCCCTTTATCTCCCCTCGGCTGGAAACAAAGGCGCAGGGTGCGACACGGTACCAGCAACGCCGATTCCCCGTCTGATGGCGAGCGATAATGCTGAGCTGCTTTCGCCTGCCACCAGCTGAGCAGCACCCACCGGGTGACTGCCCCGTGCCCAGGCATGCTGTCTCCCCCTGGGCCCCTCGTGGGTGTAGATCAATTAATCTCTGACTTTTCTCCATTCCCTCCCTGTGCAGCCTGGCCCTTGGCCCAGGAATTTTCCCCCTGGCTGCCCATGGAGTCCGCTGCGAACCCTCAGGAAAGTGCTTTTGAAATATCTCTGCCCAGGCAGCCTCAGGGCTTTGGGGATTTTTGGTATTAATGCCTGGGGATTTAGATTTTTTGGGAGCCACAGTTCATGGTCTGGTACTGCGGGAGGGAGACACAATTCACTGTTCGGAGGCTGGGCAGTTTGGTAACTCCTTCATGTTGTGGGTTGGTTTTAATGGAGCTGCAAACGTGGGATGGGGAAGGAGAAGAGAGGGGGAATAACCACCCCGCCATGCTGCCCTGAAACAAGGAGGTTTATGATCACTTCAGCACTTTAACTGCTCCCTGTAAGCCTGTGCAGTGCCACTTACATAGGCAAACTAAAATTGCTGCTACAGTTTCACCAAGTCAGGAGCAAGACGGATGAAACGCATGAACATGAAAAGCAAGAGGCCAATTTCACCCCAGGAAGCTTGAGTTTTGCAGGGGAGAGGGAGAGCCCAACCTTTGCCCGGGGATTTGGGGTTTGCGGTCTGCCGGGCACACAGTGACCTCTACCGTCTTCTCCCCAGCAAACCCCAACCCGGCAGGCGAAGGCAGATGGACACACATCTTTTACGGAGAATACGAGCTGTGATTACTGGCCGGTCGGTGCTGTATTAATCACACTGCAAGTGTAGCTGTGGCTGGGACGCCACACGCTCGCCCCAGCCATTCTTTAGTGCCATCTTCAGGCAAAGCTTAAATATTGCTGAGATCAAAGAGCTGAGCGTGGCACCAGCCAGGCAGCCAGCTCCTTGTCGTCCTGCGATGCCCTGGCCCGGGAACGGCTATGGTACTTGCTGGGGTCTGCAAGGGTGAGTGATTTGATCAAAGTTGGCAGGGAATTTCCAAGGACTGCAGTGAGCACAACAAGAGCACAACGTCTCTTGCTTGAGATTAGGTGCTGAGAAGTTTTTCCACCAGGTAAACCACCAGGTGAACTCCAGCCAAGTGACTTGGAAGTTGGGGAAATGTCAGTATTTTTCTGAATGAGGTATTCACCTACAAAAACTCCCTTTTGGGTCCTATTCAGAAAGGGGGTAGCAGAAAGGGTTGGGGATTCCCACTGTGGTGCCTTTCCCATTCTGCTGGGTGGGATCCAGGGGGCAGGATGGGGGGACGGGGAGGATGCAGCCCTGCATGGGCTCCAAAGACAGCAGCCCCAGCGCTGCAAGCCCTGAAATACTTATTGCACCTCACTTTGCTCAGACTGCTCCCAGCAATATTTACTGGTGCATATTAGAGCTGCAGATCTGGCCGTACAGCCTGGATGGCCAGGCTGGGGTGATCTCTGCTCTCTCAGGGACCTCCGAGGCTCCGGAGCAGGCAGGGGTTATATGGTGCTGCCTGCTCAGGGCTGGAAGCAGCCACGCTACAACCTGGCATGCACATGCTGGGAGCAGCTCCCCCACTGTGGATGGAAGCGGCAAATGGAACCGAAAGTCCCATCCAGACCCGGAGCCCCCAGCAGCTCCTGGGGGGCTCCCCAAAGTTGCCGGGGCTCTGGCATGCTCATGTCTCAAAGCTGTGACCTCCAGCTTTGCCAGTGCAGGGATGCAGGATGAGAAAGACTCCAGCCTTGCCTGCCTCCTGCACACATCTGGCACAGACATGGAGCCGATCCTGCAAACTGTTGCTCGTGTTCCTCTTCCGCTGGAGGATTTTTCAAAGACCAGGCTTCCTACAGCTGATTTACAGCGCTTTTTAAAGCAAAGGGGCGATTCCAGGGAAGCCACCAATTATGTTGATGAAGAGCCTGACAGTAAACAGTGTCTTTTCTCCCTCTAAAAGAAAAAGACACGGAGAGAATTCAGCATCTTCCCAACATCAAAGCTAATAACAGAAGTGAAGTGAGACTCTGACCTTTAAAAGCCTGCCTGTTAGTGTGGATTATATCATGTCAGCAGCCATCTGCAATATAAACTATACCTGGCTTTGATGAGACCTCTTATAGACCTTTAAATGGGTGGAAATACTGCACGGCTTTCTGCGGAGAGGAAACCACACAAATACCAAGGCATTAGCTATGCGGCACATGGGATGAGGGTGTCCTGCCCGAGCTGCAGCCGTGTCTGGGAAGCTGGGGCCAGGGCAGGTTGTGGCTGTCCCTGCCAGCCGCAGGGTTCGGATATTTCAGAGTATTTGGGCCAGTACCACCTCCTGGGCCTTTTCCTGAGAGCAGAACGAGGTTGCATCCCTGCTGTCATATTGAGAGGTTGGCTCTCTGGAGACTTTAAGGGTTTGTCAACCTGATTGACAAATTCATCTATTTGGGCAGCCTCCATCCCTATTTTTGCTGGTCTTTCTTTTCTTTCCACCCAAAATGCCACCCCTCAGATGCTCTGAGGATGGGCAGTTTCCCCGGGATGCAACACCCATTTTCCTGCAGTGTTCTCTCTGGTTTCATCAGGTGCTGGAGCAAACCTCACGTTCCTCACGTGGTTAGCCAAGCTTATAGATTTCCAATTATCCCTGGGTTTCCCCCTCTTCCTTCATCTGGAGGCTGGGGAACAGCAAAATATAAAATTGCTGGGCTAAATATAGCAGAAGCTACTGCCAGTAATGTATTAGTCTAAGTGTCCAATAATTAAAGCTAAACAGGAGTAGAAAGTCTGTGTAAAGCATATGCATTGCTCGCGTGAATACCAAGTGCCGTCATTAGGAGTGCGGCATCACATGGATACTGGTGACCATGAGCCAGCACAGGCTGCCTGTGCTACTAACGGGGAGGGCATAGGAAAATGAAGGTGACATTTAACAATTTGAAATATCAAGGGACTCGGGGAAAAACATATGTTTTAGGCCAATTCTGCGTTAGATTATGTCAGAGATTCCTGGGAGCTGAGCAGTCCTTTGCTTAGCAGAAAGCACAGCACTAACCAGTGCCTGTATGGAAGGAAACCGGGCTTCTTGCAGACATGCAGGACAGGTGGCTCAGTACTCAATGCACCAGCAACGAAACGGAGAGGGCACTTGTAACTCTCGTGCCGTAAAGCCATGTGTCTGACCCAGCTCTCCTGAGCAAGCTGCCGATGTGTGGTGCTGCCATGCACCTTTGCAGTGATTTTTTTGGAAGTCTCATCAATTTGCAGCATGGTGAGATCCCACGTTACTGCTGCTGTTTCTGCTAAGACCCAGCTCGGGTGAGGGGACAGTGCATGAGCCGTTCCACCTTGAAGTAGACTGCCATGCTTTGCTACCCTCCTGCTCCCAGTAATGATGGAGCCATTTGCTGGTTGATGACAGAGGCAATTTGGGGAGCCTTTTGTGTGGTCTTAGCTGTGCTGGCCGTAGCATTGAAGGCTACAAATCCAGCCTTTGCCCCCACCCCAGGGCTCCTGTGCAATCTGGAGACTGATTTGTGACCCTGGCAGCACAGGGCTCAGTGCTGGAACATCCTGGCACTGCGCTAGTGTGGTAAGAAGTGAGTAAAAACTCTTCTGCATTGAAGCTTTGGGGTAGGTAAGGGCAGAGTGGGATCAGGGATTGCAGGTGCTGGTGGCAGGAGTTTCCCTTCCATACAGAAGCATCTCAGTGCATTGAAGGTGATAGCCACAGCTCCCCAAAGAAGATCCAGAAAAAGTAGGTCTGGTGGAGCCATAGAGCATCACCAAGATGCCGATCTAATTTCCTAGTATGTCAAAACATCTGATTGACTTCTCAGGGGACTTATCCCTAGAAAGGAAGTTTTTTTAACCATATCAGGAAGAAAATTAAAACAGGAAAAAAAGCCATCATTGTGCTGACACCTGGAGATAACATTTAAAGCCAAACATTGGGTAGGATAACTCTGCTGCTAAACAAAACTGATTTATTAGGAAAACTCATCCGTTTACAGTCCATAAGTTAAAGGCTCAGGGTTCTGTGCACAGCGGTGTTTCAGTCATCAAGGAATACGGTAATAATGTTTTATGGAAATGTCTAAGACTTCCTCTCCATGGGGCCCTGCCCATTTCTGTTATGAAATACACAAAGCTTTCGCATCTCAAAGTCCTACACATTGAGCCATAAAGACAAACATGAGTGATCTTGTATCTTCTGGGGCTTTATGGTGTTATAAAATATGTTTTATGTTCCAATCAGCAGCGACAATTTATGAACAGAGAGACTCGAAAAGATATAACATCAGACTATGTATTTTAATATAGTTTGAGAGAACTGTAATGCCTTGAATGACATTTGCTCTCAGCGCACATGGAAAATGAATAGTAATGCGGCGGAGATTGATAGTTTATTTCATCAGGAAGGGTCTTCTGTGCAAAGAGTTTTATGAGCGTTATAGACAACAACTAGTTGGCTTAAGGACAATGATTTATTGGCTGTGTGGCTACCCTCTCCTAGAGTGCTCACATTTTCTTAGAGCCTTGTTTGTGAAATTTGTTAGCATCAATTCCAAGAGGATTTTTTCCCCCCTCTGTAAGTATTAAAATTAGAGCTGGAGGTAGACACCAGCCATTTTTATTAATGTTTCATTTTATTTACACAATGTATCAGTTATAAGAATGTATTATGAAGTAACACTGAAATGATCTATTTCATATGCAACTCCTCTGGGGAACGAAAATAAACCTGCTCAGAAATGGAAGTAACACGGGTGTCAGACAAGAGTTAGAGCATGCTCTTTGTTGAGTATTGGTCACGTTTAAGCATCCCATTTTTAAGATTACACTGAGTATTTATTGCTAGTGCTGGATTTTTGTGAGTTCAGCATGTTTTGGTAAATCATCCTCAAAGCTTCTGTTGTAATTCAGCTTTGGTTAAGCATCGCTGCAAAGCATGATATGCAAAAGGATGCTCAGGCTGGTGGCAGCATAGGGGCTTGGGTCTGCCAACCGAAAGTAGCTGCTGAGTCTGCAACAGCCAACCTGTACTTCTGCTCCTGTGCTCCGACTCTGGGGCGGACCCAGCTGCAGGTAGGTTTTGCCATCCCACACCTGAGTATCTTTTTGCACACAGTCATCACTGCCATTTATTGTGCCTAAACCACCACCGAACACCATTTCTAAGAGTCCCGTGATGGCAGAAGAAGCCAAGACCCTATTCTCAGATTAAAGTGTATTTTTTAGCCACAACATTAGCAGGGAAAATCTGGAAAATGTGCTTTTTGAAAACTGCCTCATGAGAAAGCAGGGAGAAAGATGAGAGCAGCCAGTCTTGCTTTTGAAGCAGGTGGGAGTCTCCTGAATGGACCAGCTTATGATTTGTTTAATGCTGGTCATTGCAGCTATAATTTGCTAGTCTGCAGTGAAGCAGAGGAGAAGGTGGCTTGTCTCCATGAAGGGGAGAGGGTTTGAAGGCTGAAGGGTCATTGCACGGGCAGGGGGTGGAGGGAGCAGCAAGGTCTTGTCCAGCTGAGCTCACTGCAACCTCCTCCTCCTGCCACCGGCGTGGCCATGGGAGGTGCGTGCTCAGGACAGTCGAGACCTGACCGAAAACGGAGGTGCTCACAAGCCTCACTGGCATCAGCATCAGCTGCTGCCACGTCACCAGAGCAAAACCTGCCCCACTTGTCACCACCGATGCATTGATACAAAACTTCCAGTGCCAACTGCAACTCAATCCTTGCAAATCAGTGGGAAATTGTGTCAGGAATCAATGAAAAGGATCCCAGCTGGCAGCCCTGCCGTGGGGGTGGCATTCCGAGCGGTGAGGGATTTTAGGCAACAATGGGCTGGGTCAGCAACAGCTTCACAGGAGAGAGGTGGCCATGAAACACTGAAGTGTGAAGCACAAGCATTGCCGTACAGCAGCACGGGGTCGCTTCAGTAGGAACTTTTGCACCATGAGAGTGGAGCCAGGAGCTATTGATGCCTCCAGAGTACTCACACGAGAGCACCTAAAATCTCGCAGCAAGTCCCTGGTCCACCTCGAGGCAATGCCAGAGGTGAACATTTCATTCCTTAACATCCCCCTTATTGTACCTCCTGATTTATTTTTACTCCAAGAGTTTTATTAGTGCTGCTGACTCTCCCGTGCTTAGTACATGCCCCTCCACAGTAATTAAGCATTAGCTAATATCTGCTCATTGAAAACCAAAAGAGAGCTTTACTACCAGGCAGGAAAAGACTGCATTGATTTAGAAGACACAGTTCACATGGTAATTTCCGTGCCACCTTAAAAATCACTGCAAAGTGATCTCTGGAAGGTAATAAACAAGATGCAAAATCACCATGATAACATAAATCACTGCGAACTCACTTGATATTAATAACAACTATGCCATGGATCCATCCAAGGGAATTGCTTTGTAATGCAGTATCAATGTCCCATTATTTTAAAGTGTTACTAAAGTAAAGGGGAAAATGGGATTCTTTATAGGTTGCATGGGATTTTATTAAGCTTTCGTGTGTGGAGAGGAATGGGAATGCATGGGTGTATCTGGCAGTGATGACATCTGCTAAGGATGATCAGTTTGTCCTTTCAAACCTATGCCACCTGAGTTCCCCTGTGAAACAGCCTGTCCTTAAAACCAGGGCAGGAGAAGCTGAACCAGAGAAAATAATCACGAGCATCAATCTTCTTGTTCCAGAGCCCAGGACAGACAGGGAAAAGCCAATGGATGCATCTCCTCTCCTGCTGCCTGCCTCCGATGCACACGATGCAGCCCCAGCTCCCGGGGTGTCACAAGGAGTTAGGAGCAGAGGAGGTGCATTAGACCCTTCTGGCTGGCATGTAGTGAATTATGTGTTAGCTCTACATACAGCCGTTCATTAGAGATTTACCAGCTGCTTTTTGCCTAAATATTTGCTTAAAACCCTCAGCATATTTCATTCCATAGATTATTTTTTCCTACCAGTTATGAATCAGGGCTAAAAGCGTTTTAGAAAGAAAACACACTTTGCTGAAGTCAGATGTTGCATTCAATCAAAATCCATGAGAAACTTAAGACCAGTTGGAAATACGAAGGGGGTTAGTGTTCACAGTGCTGGCAAGCTGGTTGTTCCAAGACCAGTTACTGGGACCAAGTCACCTGGGACAGATGCAGGTGGAGCAGAGATGAGCTCATTTCTGCAATTTTAGGCTCTTCTACTCCAGCAGAATCAATAAGAAAAAGGATTCTTTTTATTTTCACTGTTTAATTTTTCCTTTTAGGTGGTATAAGCCAACTTTTCTGCCATTCCTCTAAGTACACATGAATGCAGTAAATTTTGCTGTCAGTCTGGGAACACTTCTCTAACAGCACTGGAGCTCTCAGCTGATGCCAGTTTTCCCTGAGAAGGGTCTGCTGAAGGTAGTTGTATTGGCTCAAATGGTGGTGGGAATCGCTGTAGCCAGGGATATGGGAATGGTACTCCATTTTATCTCTTTATTTAAGTTTTGTTTCTATTATAAAGTCAACATTTCAAACTTGCACTGAAGGTCTGAAATTCTGCCCGGTAGTGACAAATAAATTTATAAGGGGTTGAAAAATCTGTGCATCTGTCTCAGCTATCCCAGAGTTTTTCCCTGGACCTTTCTGAACAGAGGACTTTTGAAGCAACATTTAATTTCAGCCAATTTTAAGATTTTCCACGATAAAGATATTTCAGAAGTTTTTCTTTTTAGTACAGCCTGAATTTTGATGCCAGCCCAGCAGAATGAAACAAACTGAGACAATTCAGAGAAACTCCAAATTCCCAAGAAAAACTTCCAGAATTTGCATCCAAAGCCAGGACCTGTCTCCAGGCTCAGCGAGGAGCCAGACCCTCCTCTCATGCAGGCCAGTGTAACCATCAGCCAATGAACCTGGATGAATTAATGTTCACTAAGGAGCTGAAACTTTCACCTCTCTACTTTTGTGGAGCAATGCTGATGCCCCCCAGTAAGGGAACTGGTACCAGTGGGCACCAGTGTGTACTGCAGGAGCTTTACCAATTCAAATCAGCTGCAAATCTGCTCTAAGTGATTTTTTTTTTACAGGTCCTTAATCCACTGGGTTAAAGCTTTACAGTGAACAGAGTACAGATCGGGACAGTCCAGCACTTCAGACTGCAGCTGCTAAAGCCAGTCATCCCCCTCATCTCAGTGTTTGAAATAAATCCTTACATGGGTATCTTAAAGAGCTGGACTAACTCCCCAAAGCATTAATGGGTGTTAAGTGGTGTGCTGAGATAAGAGTACATCCCATTGTTAGGAATGACCGATAGAGCTCAGGGGTCAAGTGAAATCGTGCTTATCTGCTGGCAATTCAACCTTTTTTCTTCCTGTGTTTGCTGTCTAGAATTTTCTTCTGGGGGAGGAAAAAAAAAAGAAGAAAAAGGAAAGTGTAAACCAGCCCATATTTTATTCAGGAGTCAAGCGAAAGATTCTCTGGGGGCTATCGGCAGATGAAAGACAGACACAGCACTTTGGGTGGAAAAGCCAGGGGATGCCTTCATTGCATGATGAAACCCTTGGGACCACCAAATTATTACAAATTACGGGGAAGTCAGAGCTCCCTTCATGAAAGCAATCGTGCAAGAAAAGTCATTTTTCCACTAAATAACGAGTCAGAAGTCTCACCACTACTTTCTTTAATGCACAGAAGTTGGCACCTGAACCTGCAAACTTTTTCCTGGTGCCTCCTGGATGGCTGGACCTCCAGAGGATGGCATGGTGAGAGCCCTCTGGGTACAACCTCTGCATTGGGAAAGCAATGACAGTGCAGCGCTCCAGAGGAGAGCTCCACTTTTCCACACTTCGCTGGACTCAAAGGTTTTTGTAGCTGTAGCCGATGTGTTTTGGAGTGAACTGGGTGGCAGAAGGTCGCCGGCTCTGGAACGGACTCTCTGTTCTTGGCACAGCAAAGTTCACTCTCGCTACCTGGGACACTCGCCCAAGATTTGATTAAATGGTTGTTGTAACCAGGGAGAAATGAGGTTCTTATGCACTGGGATAGGTCCCAGCACATCCATTTCACGGGGACGGCTTGCAGAGTGAGCAATGGCAACCGTCTGGGTCTGCCTTACCCAGGAGCACCTTTACTGGGGTTGGGGGAGCACCGTAATAGTGAGGTGACATCAGAAGAAAGGGTGAGGTAGGAGAAATGCTCTTTAAAAGCAAATATCTAAGTTTTGTGGAAAGGGACCAACTTTTTTAAAATTAGAAACTTGGAG
Source organism: Fregata magnificens (assembly GCA_013389945.1). Taxonomy (NCBI): domain Eukaryota; kingdom Metazoa; phylum Chordata; class Aves; order Suliformes; family Fregatidae; genus Fregata; species Fregata magnificens. The sequence goes on along the minus strand of WAAD01034922.1, from coordinate 405,981 downwards.
TCACAAGTGAAACAAGCAGCTGAACTTCTCTTTATTGCAGTTCTCATGACAAAGCCTAAGGGATTTTGATCACTCTATGAAATGGTTCAGACTGCTGGGCTGCACACAAACTCTCCTAAATAATCCTACCTTGTTTCCCAAGCTCTGCAGTCTTTCTGAGACCTAAAACAGCATTTAGCTGGCTGGGCAAATTCCCGGTCCCACTGAGATCAATGGATGCTTTGCACTCACCTGCAGCGGGACCAGGATCTCATCTCCCTGTATTTCTCTCTGTTTCCTTGCTGGTCACCACACCAGAAGGTTTCCATAGTTCTCACAACTGCAGAAATGCCTTTTGACATGAGTGGTCTAATTCCACACAACTAGAGTTGAGATTTGAGACGTAAATGCAGTCCAGTTAAAATTAATAGCTGCAAACCCGTGAACTCTTGACTCTGACATGTTTTCTGCCTAAAGAGCACACTGGGAAGTCAAGAGCTACATCCCTCCCTTATTGGAATCTGATGAATCCCTATAAAAATATTATTTGAAGGCTGAAACAATCAAATGTGTTCTTCTCCATGCATTAAAGTACAATATCCATATACAATGGCAAGTATTCAAATGAGTGGCAAAGAACAGATCTCTTTAACACAGTGTGTTAAAGCAATTTGTTTATAACCCTGAAGGAGCCCGGGATTTCCCTGCAGCTCTTTGGTTTCAGAGATGAAGCAACCCTGGAGTGTTGCAAAGTTGGGTATGGAGGCTTTTACCGCGCTATCAAGTCTGAGCACAGAAATAAGAATGTATATTCTCCTTCCTTCTGATTAATAGTTCCAGTCAACATCAGCTAACTTATTCCTATTGACAGATCTATGAAATACTTGCAGAATCAACAGCTATAAAACGGGTGGCAATGCACTGGCACCATAAAGCCGTAACGTTCGTGTCTATTGCAATCAAGGCTTTTAAAACCTAATTACTTCTGGGTGACATCAGTCATATATTTTCATGTGAAATTACAGTGACATGCAAGTGCCCAGCAAAATAAAAGAAAACAAATGATGTCCTATAATAATGGAAAAGTGAACTATCATTTTTAATCTGGCATGAAAGCTCCAACTGATGAAGCTTAATGCAACTTGTTAAAACACCTAACAAGTGAGGAAGTGATTAAGTATTGTCCTTTTGCCTCTGGGAAATGGGATCTGCTCTCAGCAAGCACGGAGTGACTGAGATAGCCCTTTGGAGCTGATTGAGCTGCACATAAAGTAACTTCTAATGATCTCAGTCCACTTTGAGCCATAAAGATTTAGAAGGGACAATATTTTAGAAATGATCAAGTTCCACTCTTTTTATTAGTGAGGATAAAACACCTTTGTGGAGGGAATTAAGCAGAATAAATTGCTGAAGCCTTCTCCAGCTTCCATCATTTAGTGGCGTCGGAAGAGCGCAGCGTGGCAGACACCAAGGGGGAGCAGGAGCTCGTCCACAGCAGAGTGAAGTGAGGGGAAAATCTGCCTTTTGCTGCCAAACAGAGGATTTTCCAGGCTGAGTAAAATCCTGCGTCTGGTAAAACCCTTCTGAACAACTCCATTGACCCGATGCTTTTAGAGAAGGGTGTGAAGACACCTCACAGACTCCAGCTCTGTTACCTTTCCAGCATGCCTGTGTTATCTCCCTCTGTCCCTACGGGGAAACTGAGGCACTTGGAAACTGCAGTGGGGTTTGGGGCTGTGCAGGGCAGACAGAGCCCGAGGCTGCCTGGACTCCCTCTGCAGCCGGGGCGAAGGAGGAGCGTGCTTCGGAGGAGCATGCAGAGGGCTCCGGGGATGCTTCTGCTCTGCTCTTCAAATTGCTGTGTTACTGCCAAATCACCTCCAGCGCTAATCTCTCCACAGGGACAAACCAGCAGAAGTTCCCAGTTCCTGCAATGGACCATGGCAGAACCTGCTAGTTTGTTCTTCTGACTTTTATTAAGGGCATGTTTTTCAGGACATGTTTCTTTTATGGTGCTTAAATTAAGTTTTCAAGGTTAATTGTCCAATTTGATGTCTTTGGTTCAATAAATAATTCAGAGACAGTTTACGTCCTCCCATGTAAAGATGCCTACTGAGGTTACAGTCACAGCCAGGCACTTCCTCTGATGTGCTATTAGCTAGTGTGCTGAAGGTTTTTCCACCTCATTTTGGAAGCATTTATGCTCTTCAAGAGGACATTTGAATGGAACTGAAGTTCACTGGAAGGGACCGTCGTGAAGACAGCCAAAGCCACCAAGCTATCGATAAAGTCACTGCCAACGTCCATCGTCCAGTAATTTTCCTGTTGTCAGCCACCAACAGCAATAGCACAGCAATAATTTTAGGTCTTAATAACAACCCACCAGACTTCAGTTCAGCAGGTCAAATTGAGGAGCCTTTTACAGGCTCTTTGGGGACTCTTTGTAGAGCAGCTAACTCAGACAACCCTTTTCTATGAGACTCTGAATTGTTACCAGAGCTGATAGACACGCCATTAGAAATTTCAGGTCGCTAAACTGCTGTGTGGTATATATGAAGTTGCTTCTCTTAGTCACGTTTTTATAGCTCTCTTGCAAACAATCTACAAGACTGGTTTTCCTATAGGCTTTGTGTAATGGGATCATAACCCTGCTGGGACTCCCAGGTACCAATGCAAAAAAACCCTATAAATCATAACTATTCCTGCGGTGCCTTAGTATGAGTTCCAGGGCTGGGGGAGTGCCAGGGGAGCGCTGCTGGGGACGGTGCTTGCTCCTACCCCCCAGGGACCTGGAGCTGGCAAAAGAGAGGGATGCTTCTTCTTTTATCAACATTGGAGGAGTCTTGAGGGACCAATTAGTTAATGTCTGTACCATGCTACCAATATATAAAGCAAAAGATTTGCAGTGCTTACTAAATACTGGTCTTTTCCCTGTTAATCAAACTCCATGCTGAGTTAACAGCATCAGGATTTTCAGCAAATCCACCAGCCCCAATATCTATAGGTGCTTTATAATCTATAACCTCAAAACCCATCATCCCTCTCAAGTACCAATGCAGGTCTGCTGGCACCACGCTCACCTGCGGGTCAGTAGGTCGTGGCAGATTCAGGTAAGAGCTGTAGCTGGATCAGTCCCAGTGCTGACACTGCAATGCAGCTCCGATGCAGAGCTCTCGGCAGAGAGACATTGATTCAATGGTACGGTTGCCGTCCTTTAAATAAAGGTCATGTTGCAGGGGCTGGCTCTGCTCGTGTGTGTGTGTACCTGGAGGGGAAGGCTGGACTGGGCGTTTGGGTAAGAGTGAGCTGCTGTGCCCTGCGTTAGTGCCAGGGGTGGGGGCATGCACTGGGATGGAGCCCTTGGTCTGTTCACCTTGTGTTGAGGATGCAGAGCTCTCCCAGGGTAACCAACCGTGGGGCACAGGTAAGCCCTCACTCTGCAAGAACCTGGGGGCTCAGCAGAGCAAAAGCTGGTACCTAGAGGATGTTATTTCCATAGTGGTCTCGTTACCCCACGACCTATTTTTTGATCTACTCATGGAGGAAAAAAAAAAAGATCTGAAATTTGCATGCTAGAGCAAATTGTGACTACAAATATTCCCACTTAAGAAAAATGTGGCTATTGGCAACCTGGCTCATAGCTGAGGAGGGCTTGCAGAGCAGCAGATTCTGAGGTTTGCAACCGGCAATGTATTCAGGAGGCATCTGATCAAAGCTATAAAAGGGGAAAAAAAATCATCAAGGCAACATTGTAAAAGATGATAGTTGTTAAATCTAATTTCAATACTGTGTGTGCATAACCTCTAACTTGGAGGCATCTAAGCATTCCAGACATGGCTGGTGCATTGTAATTTTTGCATCGTTTCACATTACTCACAAGGTACATTAGATGGACACTGAAGGATGAATTATTCTTTTCAGCAAAACATTTTTGTGGAGTAGGTAAATTTATCTTGCGGGGAGAGTAAAAGGAAGAAATATGGCATTAAAATGTGCAGATCTGAGTTGAACACATCTCTCTTTTACAGGGAAACCATGATTTAAGTGCACTCTATTACTAATGTTTAATAAAAGCCATAATTCAGAATGTCAGGCTGAGGCTGTGTGCATTGAAACTATGATTTGGGGAAAAAATGACATGGACATTTTTCAGTACAGTAGCTCTTCTTTAAGCCATTTGTCTGCAGGCCTAAATTAGCTTTGAAACGTACTTTATCTTTTCTAAAAAGGCATTGATACAGCGATTATGTTTTATCAATTAATTTTACCCAAAGCACCGAAGAGGACAGAGGTTCATGGAGCTGGGTGCCTGCTGACCTTCCCCTCCCCGGCGCACACAGGGGCTGCCCGGGAACCGGCAGCAGGTCACATTGCTGCTCTTTTGCCCGCACTTCTGCATCACTCTCAGCTTTGAGGTACCTTGGGAAAGTTTGTGCGAGCACGGACTAAACCTCTGCTTGCCTGCAAGCAGTTCTCCCAAAATGCTTGCTGTTCAAACAGTGTCTTACCAGCCATGTTTCTGAGGTGGAGAACCCCTGCGCTATCTATACCATTGCCAGCAGACTTTGTATTGCCCCGTTAATGTTGGCTCCAAGGGGAATGTGGGATTGACTGATTGATGGAGAAGCAAAGTAGCTATTGCATGTCACTTCCCTTGACACTTGGCAGACCCAAGCTGGCAGGCAGACCTGAGAGGAGCTGACTGCAGGTTGGCCTCCGCTTGCTGTGTAGTTGATACGGATTCTTCTGAAAAGTGCAAGTACAGAAGACTTTGGTGCTTCCCGCTGCAGAGCAACTGCCCGGCAGTACCCAAGCAATAGCAGAACAGCAATGCTGAGCTTGAAGCTGCACCCCTGGTGTCGTAGCAGCTCAGCGGGACACCCACTTGGGAACACAACAGGAGTGCTGCCCTTCTGCGACCACACCATTGCCTCTGAGAGCATAATTCAGCCAGTCATGTCCCTCCCGCAGCTCTCTTAGGCATGTCGTTAAGGTCTGTGTGTCTCCATTTAAGCGTCGTTCAGAGTCATCAGTCCCTTGAGGTCCATCAGACAGGTGTCACCGTAGGAGTTTCTTGTGCACAAGCCTGCAAACACAGGCTGTGAAAGTTATACTGGAGCCTGAAGGTGTTCATGGATGTGTGGTCATTAGAGATGCTCTGGATTTTGTTGTGCTTTTTCTTCCTCTACTTCCCCTCAATAAAAGCTTTTTCAACATAAAAAAAAAAAAAATCAGCAGCTCCTCTGATCTCTGCTCTGCACCTTCACATGTGTGCAGCTATCACTGAGCCTGCTCAGCTCCTGCCTCCCGATGCTTTGCTGAATCTCGCCCTGCCTTTAAGGGGGCTGGGGCCAGCTCTCCTGCCTGCTCTGGGCACGCTGCTGCCCGCGGCATCCCCGCGGTGACCCCCGGCTGCCCGGCACGGCCCTCCCGGGCGCTGAACCAGCTCCACAGGCGGCCACAGATTAATCTGCGTCTTGACCCGCAGGACTAAAAGTCACACCGTGAGTAAAAAAAACCTTCCCCTTCCTCCTCTTCCATTTGCCTTTTCCCGGTGGTGCAGGGTGCTGGGTGCTGCAGGGCAGTGGGTCCTGCCTTGATGGGAGCGCACTGATGCTGGGGGGCTCTTCTGCGTCTGCTCAGGCTGCTGCAAACCTGCCAGGGGCTTTCTCATTGCAGCTGCTCCATCCTTGGGAGCGTTATAAACTGGTGTCAGGTTTGCAAGACAGCAAAACCTTCCCAAAGTCATGTACACAGGTCAGTAACACCTGGATTGAAACCAAGCCAGAGCCCAGCGTGAGCAGCGGAGGGGGCTGGTTTACACCAGCGGAGGATCTGGGCCATTAAATATCACTTTCATTTACAATCTGACCTGCAGCTGGGACATTTATTAGCACAAACCAATTCCCCTCAGGGCAGGCAAAGCCTGGGAGCTTGATGCTGAGCCTGGCCCTCGCTGCACCTCTCCCAGGGAAATGCTACCTGTGAGAGGCTCTCCTCCCAGGCACCCCAGTGCCCGCAATTAAACTCTCCTTAAACTTTAAAGGCATACTTAAATGTGTTTTTATGGCCCCATTACTTTCTCTTTATAACCCGAGGTGAAGGCTGGAATCCTGTCCGAGACATCTTAAAGGTTATATGTACAATTAGCTGGTTCTCATCACGCCCTTTAATATTTCACTTCATAAGCCAAAACAAACGCCCATAAATCAGCCGGATGCCGGCAGCCATACGGAGCGCGGGGGCACTGGTGGGGCGAGGGGACTGCCATCCCTCCCGAATATTAATGGGTGACTCAGCTATGGAGAAAACGGTGCTGGATGAGCTCTGGAGCTGTCTTATCGTGATTTCAGCTGGGATACAGGCTCCCCTCTCTCGCTCCCTAACCTGCCTGTGATGTTGGGGCAGAGTCAGTAATGACAGATGTGTAAACTTTTGCATGGAGGGACGCCAATATTTTGCATACTTACGCAGTGCTGCCATAAATATTAATGTGGTGCTAATATGGGAAGTTCCACCAGCTGTGTCCATTCTCGAGGGATACTTGAACTATTTATATTCGGGGTAATGAGCAAGCTGTTATTATATAATCAGGCTGTTGGAGAAGCCTTTGGAATAAAAGTCTCGCTGAGAATTAGCCAACAACCGGAGCGTGTTTGGAGCCACGAGACATCACAGATTTAATGATGGAGGGTTTGACAGAGCAGAGGCAGGACAGGAGAAAAACAGGAGAGAAGGAGAAAGGTGCTGAGAGTTAAGCTCCTGAATAATGAACACTGATTGGGATGATGAGGGTTTTTTTTGCAGTTGCGAATCTGGCTTCTTCCATAGCATCCAGCTTCAGCCCTAGGAGCAGCGCTGGGAAAATATGTGATATTTATCTTTAGCCTTAAAAATGAATTGTCTGCCAGTGCTCAAGTGGAGATGAGATGCCACCATGCTTGCGGTTTGGCTTCGAGCTCCCACGGACAGACCCAGCTCCCATGGGAAGGAGGAGGCAGCTCTCCCCCAGTTCAACATGAGCTCATATTAAGAAAAATAAGTGAAACACCCGCAAACCCAAACACCAAAATTCCCTGCTCGCAAACAAAGAAATCCCAAATTTCTTGCACAAAATATTAAGTTCCGAAAGGAGGCAAAAATGAGGAAAGGTCAGCATTTGCTCAGAGAAATAGCTGCATCCTTGCTGAAAACCATGAACCAGAACGAACTTTGTTATGCTCCCCTCTCTCCAAGCACAACCTGCTTGCTTTAATCAGACCTGGAATGATGCTGCTTTCATCTGACTTGAGAATCAGCCCTCTCTTCCTGTGCTAAAGCTGGATTTGTGTTGATTTTATTACTGTTTTGGACTCCCACAACACAAATGACTGATGAGCCAAATCTGTGCTGCATCCCTGAATGTATTATGCTCCTATTGTCTTTTTTTTTCACCAAATCTATGCTTTTTACAAGGCAGACTTCTTCCTCTTTAAAAAAAAAAATGCTGGAGAACAGTTTGGAAGTGATTTAAATCCTCTCTCCCCCTTTTTTGGGGGACGATGAATATTTAATTGAGTTGAAGGCGGATAAATGATCATTTTCTTCATCCTATATGGTAGTGAGTAGTAAATTACTTTACCGAGAAACCCAGTTATAATTGCAAAATTGATAACAGAGGTGTGAAAATTTACACCTGTGATAATAAAGACTAGCTTCCCATCGTACATTGACATTATATCTTATGAGTTATCTCTTGTGCATGATCTAAATATTTCATAGAAACCAGCAATCAGAGCCTTCAGATCACCAGGTAAGAAATAACCTGCTTTTAAATTTTGTATGCATATATATATATTACAAATAACAGCATATTCTTCATGCACCTACACACCTGCACAGCAGTGCTCCAAGGGTGGGTGTTCGTGCGCCTGAAAACTGATAGAGAAACCCAACATCGTGCTGCAATGCAGAGTTTAGAGGCAGCATGGCAGGGAGGGGAGGACAGAGCATCATAACCTTGGGCAGACCCAGATTAAAAATTGCTATTTGGCATCCCTTGACTCCGGGCTGAGTCCCTGTGAGCTGCCGAACAAGAGGGATTTGCCTTCCCCTCTCCATCCTACCAGATTTTCCTCTGGAAACTGCTGAGTAAAGGGATGAACAAAACTTCTGCTCAGTTTTGGCAGGGGCCGGCGCTGGGGCCAGCGGGCAGCATGTGGACCCCCGAGGGCTCTGGGGTCCTACTCAGGGCTCGGGACCCCTTGGAGGCTGGCACGCTGCTACCACATTCTAAAGAGGCGATGCTTGGCTGGTAATTAACCACTGCAATCAGCAGGGCTCTCAGCAGAGCACGCTGAAATGAACCCTGTACAGATCGAAATTAATACTGAGCAACCTAATGGGCAGAAGTGCGCTCGCCAGTATTAACCTAAGAGGAAATCAAACCCTTTATAGAAAGCTTTTGGCAGCAGGAATCGCCCCTTTAATATCCAGCGAGGGTCTTGGTGCTAACTCTGAATTAATCCATAATTTAGGAAGATTTCCTTAAGGTCAAGGTTTTTTTGCTAAATCCGGTTGCATTGGATGCAAAAAGGGCTGGACGTTACTGGGGGTCTCCGTGGCATCGGGGGGGGTCGGATCAGGCCCTCCTGGAGCAGGGCCACGGCTGGGGCTGGCGGCTGTACAGTCATTAAGACACAGGGATTAGAGCCTTCAGCCTGAATCTGAGTCTAATCCATTACCCCCTTCACAGGTTATCGCTAGGAACTGGAGCTAACACCCTCCATTTAGACTAAAAGAGATGGTCTGTTTTAAAAAGTTTGGTCTGGTTAACAGTGCTGTATTCAACATTTCTGTTACAGAGGTGCTAAAGCCATAAAGTACATACAGTGCTTCTTTCTCCTCATTTTAGCATGTCATTTCATGCTTTTATATAGATATATATTTTATTATGCACTCTGTTTCTTAAGATATCATTACTTTTATCTTGGCCAGTTTATTAAAGATAATTATATGGAAGTTCCACGCTTTCTCCAAGATTGCAATTGGCTGAGCTGGAGGAGAACATTATGTTAACAAGAGCGTATTTTGCTGTACATGAGACAATCTTTTGTTGGGAGGGGAAGTGAATCATTTTCCTTCTCTTTTTCTCCGTTCAGATATTTTTCTTGAAGCTCATTTCGGCAGCAAGACATCTTCAGCTTCCCCTAGACTAAAGCAAGAGACAAGATGCAAGAGCCATTGATTCACCTTAGGGAATACTTTGGAGAGATCAAAAAGTGCTCATGTGCAAGCTGTTTCCTGTGGGAGGAGCGTGGCAGTACAATCAATCCATGAATGCATTGTAAAATCAATGCTCTGTATAATTAGGGCACTCCAAGNCTCCGGCCCCGGGCAGCGGGACCCCCCCGGCCCCCCGCACCCCTCTGCCACCGGCTGTGTGGGGCCGGCAGCCACTGAGGAATTCATTAGGAGAAGATGAATCCTCGCTGATCCATATGGATCCTCTCTCATGCCCCGTCTATGCCAGGTAGATGCTGCTGTGTGCTTCTATTTGTCATTAATCCTGGGGGAAAAAAAAAAAAAAAAAAAAAAAAAAGGGAAAAAAAGAAAAAAAAAAAAAAAAAAAAAAAGGAGAGTGTGCATTCAATTAACTGTGCACACATATGGAAAGGCACACAGCCATGCTAAGCTTGCCTTANTTAAAAAAAGGGACACAAAAAGAAAAAAAAAAAAAAAAAGGGAAAAAAAAAAGAAGGGGAAAAAAAAAGAAGGAGAAAAAAGAAAAAAAAAAAAGATAAGATCTTCAATGCATAACAGGACTCTTGGAGGCTGGAAAACTCTCAAGCCCCTGAACAAACAGATTTTAAGTCCATTTCAGAGGCAGGGAGGGAAGATCTTGGGGGATTGATGCAAAAATCTTTTATCTTGGTGCTGGCTGCAAAATACCAAGAGCTCTGGGATGCTGATCACATGTGAGATGACCTCCTCAGTTCTCAGCTGGGACAGCCGGCGCTTCGGCATCCTGACCGCCACTGACCGGTTTGCTTTTGGCTGCTGGTGGAGAATCATTTTGATGGCAAACCCCTTTGGCAGGCATGAGAGATGATTTGCCCAGAAACCACCTTGACTGTGTGTGGGGTGGCCAGGATCAGACCTCCATGTGCAAATCCAATCCTCCCCCTGCAATGGCGATGGTGGTGGAGATCCTTCCTGTACCATTTGAATCCCCAGCAGCGCAGAAAGGCTTCGACCTCAAAAGATTATTTTTGCATTTAAATATTTCCAACCATTTCTCAGGGATTGAACGAAGCTGGATCATAATTCCCAGCTAAACACAAATGTTAACTATAGATCATGAAAATACAGCGGGGCGTAAATAGTTTTCTTTTATATGGCACTAAATTATAAGCAGAGCCAATTAAGTTAGAAGGCAAAAAATCCTTCAAATTAGCAGTCACTTTCGCAAGCTCTTGGTGAAAGCAATGATGGGTTTTTGCCTGAAAAATCCACTTTTTGGGGTACGAGGAGCCTGTCACAGGCTGCTGGCCCTGCCAGAGCATGTTGCGGCTCTTTAATAAAGCTTGGCTTGACAAATCGGGCTTTTAAATTTAAAGGCTAAGCCACCCTTCAGCCTGATTTTTAATTATTCGACGTTAAAAGATCTCCGAAGATCCAACTCACCCCCAAAGATCCTCTCCAGAAATTAGACTCCCAAGCAGGAGGGGGCAAAAACCCAAACAAATGCTCTGCCTGGAATGGCCACCATGCCAGTTAACGTTCCTCGGATGGGTCATTAGGTCTTTTATGGATTGTCAGCATGGAGAACCACTCCTGGTTCCAGGGCAAAGACGACTACTTCATATTAAAATACATGGCTCTTGTGGGACATGGCACTTTCACAGGGCTGCCTGCGAATTTGGCAAGAGCCCTTAAGTTGAGAAAGACAGATAACCCTGCAAATCAGAAAAGGCAGGTTTTCATCAATAGAAAATTACAGATCCCTGGTGAGAACTCCCATCATTATCTATCAAGAAATAAATTGGCCCGAGCTCCTCTTAATTGGTTCATCTGCCGGGATCTCACGGTGGGAAGGACCTTTGCCTTCCGACCAGCCATCAGTTGACTGGGAGGTGTAATTGCTTGTAAGAATAACTATTGCTAGAACGACAGTAAAGCTGCTTATGCTCCAGTTTCAAAGAAAAGTGGGGTTTTTGAAGGATTTATTGGCCTGGAGTGCTCTGACCGGTGGCACAGGTGGGAAGGGAGAAGTTCCTGCAGGGAAAAGGTGCAGAGGTGTGTCCCAATCTGCTCCTATAAATCTGTGGTTAGAACAATCCCCATCTATATGAAATCAACTCTAGGAGCAACGCTCGGTGTCAGAGCTTCATTTTCAGATGAGGATGAGAAACATCCTCAGGGGGATGAGAAACACCCCGGCAGGGCTGCGGGCCAGCTTCGCTGCAGCAGCTTTGACTCTTTAAATCCAACCGTTGGAAAATGCAGGGATCTACCCCAAATAAAATACCCAGGAATGTAGAAGGTAAGTGTCTCTTCTCCCTTAGGGTACATAGAGCATGCTAGGATGTGCGATAGCAAGGACAAGGTTTGTCGGCAGAGCCCGCAGCCATCACCCAGCTGACAGCACATGAACAAGGACGCCGGCAAATCACCACAACTTTGCCGAAACAGTGCTTGGGCTCTGTTGGCAGGAGAAAGCCGGCATGCCAAAAGGATTAATTATGTCCCAAAATAAATGTAAGGGTACAGCTGGAGAAAAGTACCACCGGGAGGATTTCTGGCACTGAGGTGTGCGCTCACGGGCCAGAGGAAACAGGGGAGGGGGATGATAGGTGAAACACCACTGCTATTAAAACCAGGTGTTTAATATCCTCGTCCGGCAAAAGGCGGGGGGGCACGCGTGGAGAGGAAGCCTTTTCCAGGAGAGGGCACTAGTGGGAAACAGCAGCTCCAGCCGCT
>WAAD01034922.1:264950-394031 GCA_013389945.1 Fregata magnificens | reverse complement strand
AAAAGGAAAAAAAAGGGAAAAAAAGGAAAAAAAAAAGGAAAAATAAAAGGCGATGTACAGAGAAAAAAGCCCTTAGGCCACTGGTGCACTATGTGAGAGGGAAACATCTTGTATGCTAATTGGCTTTAGGTACTTACAGCAAGATTGAGACTTGTAGTGTTGCCACAGATTGTTGGAAATTCCTCCGATAAGCTGACAGATGAATGTGTCTCTCTCATGGAGAGGTGAGAGAGCAGCAAAATACTTCCAAGAGCACAGGCAGCGAGGCAGAGATATTTCAGGCATGTCAACACGCTGGGGCGGTGAGAATGCTGACCACTCGCTGCGGGAAGGATGGGGGGAGAGAGGGAAGAGAAGGGGGGAAAGCAGCGGGCAGGCACAAAATGCTGATCTGCTGGCCATGTCCTGCCACCCGCACACTGAGAAGCAGCTTTTTGTATGAAGAGCTCCATCAATTTGAATTAGTGCTTGCAAAGCAAGGTGGGGGCGAGCAGGAGTAACTCTGCCAGAATCTGGCCCATAGAGTTTCATGCACAGGAGCACGGCCAGGAAAGATGCAAGCTGAGATTAACGTCCCGGCAAAGCTTATTGTTGGGGCCTCCTTAAGCCATAAACCATGTTTGTTTGGCTGGGTTTTGGGTTTTTTTTCACAAGTTTGAGAATTAATCTTGCCCATTAGCATGGGCAGGGTTTGTGTTTCCTGGGTCCCCAGCCCCACTGTAAGTTGATGCTGGGGGAGCTTCCTGGGTGCTGAGCCCTGCAGGGTGGCAGTGGGCCGAGGCTTTCCCACCAGCACCCACCCTTCAGTACAAACCTCCACCTCCCCTCTGTGCTGTAAAAAATGAGAAGAAAAGCCTCGAGGCACGGGGACCTCATGCATCTTGCACCAGAGACTTACACAGCCGGCACAAATGCCGTCACTCTGCCGGAGCAGCACTCTGTCTTGAAAAAACACCAGACTCTGCGGTTCACTCGGTCTATTCCAAACACCGGGAACAAACCCCACAGGAGCGCAAAGTTGGTGTCACACGGACATGGTGCCTAGCCAGGCACCCGTGCCACCGCACTGCTCCAGCTGCCTCCGGCTGCCCCACCGATTCTTGGGCCTCCCTCCACTTGCAAAGACTTGAGAGTCATTTCTGATGATTGAGATGGTAGCTACTGTTACAGACTTTTTGCATGATATTTGGGGTCATTTCTGAAGGTTTTAATTTTACTCATTTGGTATCTTTGGGTAGGGACACATGGCTGAAGCAGTGTCCACTCCCAGCCATCAGCCGTGCCTGATACTGGCTGTGGCTCCCTCCTCCCCACCCATACCGGAGTTGCATTGAGCCCTGGGTATTGCTCAGATCAAACAGCATTGCTTTTTCTCTCCATCTACTTGAACACATTTGCATGAGTGATTTCCTGCCACTTTTGAGTGTGCAAGGAGCAGAAATGACCCTGTGGCATTTTACTGAACCCCCAGTTTCTAGATCTGGGTTCAGCTCCTCATCCTCTGAGAAAATTCTGCATCTGACCTTGAGCAAGGTCACTTTCTACTTCTGTGCCTCAGTTCCCCCAGCAATAAAATGGGCTTATAATGCTTCCTTTCTTGAAATTTAAGTTTTCCTCACTATGTCTAGCTTTCTGTCTCTTGCCCACATCTGCAGACTGTGGATCCGATGGGACTCCTAATTTAATGAGCACAAGAGAGCCTATTATTATAACCTTCATGCCGTAGCTCCATCTTTATCTCTGTCTGCTATTTGCTGTGGGAAATATCTCAGCTTTCTCTTTTCAATTGCTATTAGCAATCACAGCAGCTGTGGTACAAGACCCACGCATTTTCAGGTGAAGTCTAAATGCAGTTGACAACTGTATGAATCTTATAGCCCATGTAAGTAGCTAATGCAAATATCAACATTGTAGTAAGAAACACTCAGAAGCAGTAAGTGACTGATAGAAAAGTGATTATATGGACTTTATGTTGAAAAGTAAATATTTACTCTCCAGCATTGACAGACGCCTCAAGTACCATAGATCTAAAAAAGGCATTGATTTGCTCTCCTCCAGCCTCTCTTATCTCCTACTTATGAAAATATCTGGCAAATAGTACATCATCTGCTTCCTCCATAGCCCAAGTGCCTCGGAGCAGCCACTCAGGTAATTTGTTTGGTATCCAACAGTGCAATAGTTAATTATAGTGCTCATGGTATTGCGTGTGGGGCTCTGCTGTAGCATCCTGAAACGCAGTCATCTAGTGATACTCCTGCTTCACCAATGCAGAGCTCAGACTCTGGGCCAGCCCCTGCCCCACTCTACATCCACCCATGCATTAACAAGGGAAAAAGAAAAAAAAAAAAAGCTTTTTATCTGCAAGAAATCTTATCCCTTGAAGAAGAAGTAGAAAAGAAAACAACCTGGGAAAATGCGACTGTGCTCTTTAAGAGCAGACTGGCGGTCGGTGGCTCCCCGTGCCGCTCTCCTCTTTGCCCTCCTGGAATTGCCTTGAAATAACTTAAATGAAGTTGAGCTGCTCGGAGGCTGTCAAGTTTGTAGGACCTCCTTGGCAATCAATTTAACCTCCTGGAATAATTTTTTCCTGCTGCATGAAGTTGCTGAGTCAGTGATGGGTGTCTGGGGGCTGCCTGCAAAGCCAGTCCTGGTCTCTCTTCCCCAATGAGCCACCCAGGGATTTCTTTCCCATGCCGAACTGCTGGCAGATAAGGCACCTCACGCAGCTCCTCTGCCTTGCTATTTTTGGAAGGGACACTCGCAGATGCTGTGTTTTAAAATGACCTGTGTGTGACCACGCTGTCATCAGCCGGGGGGGTGGGACACCCTTTGGGGGTAGCTGTGGCCGTGTACACCGAGTGTAAACCAGCTTCAGCCTTCCTGCTCCACTCAAGGGGCAGGGAAAGTCTTTTGGGATGCTGAAGCATTCCCTGCCCCTTGAGTGGAGCAGCCATTTTAGCCTCCCGTTGACTCTAAAAGAGAGAAACACACTGTGCTCCCTCACTTTTGTCCCCTTCTGGGGCTCACCTGTCTTTAGAAGAACCATTTTAGCTGCAGGTGCCATTGGTTGACATTGGCAGGGTATGTTCATGCATGCAGCCGGTGAAAGGCATCCCCCCGCCCATCGGAGCTTTGCCGCGCTTCACACTGCAGCAGCTTTCTCTCTACGGTTGATAATTACTCACCTCAGAAATAAATAATCACGAAGTGGAGGATACAGACAGTTGTTCGCAGAAGAAGTGGACTAAGAGCACTTTGTCTGTATCTCCCACAGAGCCCCCACTTTGGCCGGAGGGATCTGCCCAAGCAGGTCTCTGAATGTTGTGCTCAGTAATTACTAACTACATAAACATTTCTCTTTTATTTTATTTTGCCTGATGATAATTAAGTGTGAGAGCCTTGTTCAGCAGCCTCTCATTCCGTGCCGCTCCCAGTTGTTTTCATACCTGGAACAGGGGATGGGACCTGCCTTGAAATGATGCGACCCAGTAAGATGCCACCCAGCAAGGACACTAGACCCTGAGAAAAGCAATCCAACCTGAAAAATCCTCCAGATTAAGCCCAAAAGACAGCTGCAGTGTAAGGCTTTCTTCCAGGGGTTTCACCTAGAACTGTGTTTAAAAGAAGAGGAATAAGAAACACATTTGTCAAGTTCATAAAACTGCGACCTTGAGACATAGGTCACCAAGACATCACTGGCTTTGGCGATAGGGTCGTGGCACGAGGGGACAACCATAGCGACTTGGAAATGAACCTTTGATGAGATAAGACATTTCAAGGAGAGATTTGCTGGTAACAGGGGGTTTGGGTATTTGCAACACTTGGATTCTGCTTTTGCTTTCACCAGAGCATCTAAAGCCAATGAAGTAAATGAGGTTATAGGTGTTCTGCATCTGTATTGGTGGTTCATTGCATCCAAATTGTGCAGGGAATCTGGGCTGGGTCTTGATACATCCTGCACCCCCATTATTTGCAGACTGCCTGTCCCTACTGCTCTCCTCCTCCATCAAGTCCCGCTGCCTGCATGTGGGAAAATAACTCCAGGGATTTTGGTAAGATTATTCCTGTGAAGGAGGCAGGTGAGATGGGACCCCCCTCTTGCAAAGCCAGGGCTTTTTTCCCTCTTTCTTTTGTAGGTGCTCTGGTGCCTATGACCAGGCTGGAAGAGCATGGCGCAACACAGGCATGTTTTTAAAGTTTTATTGTCATCAGAGCAGAGAGGTGTGTGGATGGAGAACATTTTCTCCATATAGCTAAAATTCAGGTTTCTTCCCCACCCCCCCACGCCCCCCTCTTCATATGATGCCTGCAGCTTGGAGAGCTGCTGCCTGCAGTCTTAGGTGTGCATTAGCTTCCATTTGATTGCTGTACAGCAACTCTTCTTATCTTTGAAAATTAACCATTTCATAAGCACAGAGGAGGTGTCTCGCAATGTGAGCGTAATGCACCAGGCATTGCACCAAAGACTGCAGAGTGCACCACTCTTTCAGTCAATGCTGAGTCTTTGACACCTAAAAGAAAAAGTATATTCCAGCCCTGTCAGATGTACAGAGCAATTATGCAAAACCGTCTTTAAGAAGATATTATTCTCAGGCCTTTTTTTTTTTTTTTTTTTTTTTGTGTGAGGCAGTATTTCACGAAGATCCTCACCTTTTCTTTGTTACATAATTCAGTGCCACTTACAGTAAATTATATTTGTGCAGATTCATTATCACATCTATGTAAATTCTGCTCCCCTCCAGTAAAGTATCCTCAGACTTTAAATGCAAAATGACGTTGTTAAGATAGGGTATGAGATAAAACAGAGGAAAGGCAAGCAAGGTGGTTCCTTTCTCTGCATTGACTGCATGGATGCTAATGAAAGTCATCTCCATGTACATGTCTAGCATCTGGTTGCTATATTTATTTTAATTGTAGATTTTTTTTTTTTTCAGGGAGGAATCCAAATCCCATTTGTTCTCTCCTACGACAAAAAACCCTGCAAATTTGAAATAAATCTATAGATGAAACATCTCTGTGCTTTTTAATTGCTCCCTTCCCACTAACTAAATATTGTGGGATGTTTTAGGGTGAGATGTGAACTTTCCAGTTTCATCTCTTTTCCGCTCCCGTATTGTCCTAGCTGCTTGCTGTTGACTCCTTGTAGGTCATTTCGAGCAACATAAGCAAGACAAGCAAACAGCAAAATTGCAAGATGCAAATGCCCTTCATTTTTGGCTTTGAGTCAAAAAATAATAAGTTGACAATAACCCTGCCAGAATATGCAGCAAGGGTGACTGCATATTTCTTCCTGCTAGTGTGACAGTACAAGGGAGTTGGGCACCGGGAAGAGACAAGCCTGTGCTCCCCGGACGCTGCAGCGTGTGCCTCGTCTCAGGTTTTAAAGGTTTTTCTGGATAAAGCATAAATGATTCCACACAGCCAGCAGCTCATTTCCCCTTCTTCAGCAGAAAAAGTAGGAAAAAAAAAAGAAAAAAAGCAGGTGATTTAAAGTCATGTTAAAATAATACTAAATGAAGCACAACTTGTTTTTTAAAAGCTGCTGCGGATGTAGGGAAGAAATGCTTTTCTGGGTTAGGCTTCTGGTGAAGGTTGGACGGCGGCTGGGGACCCACAGGGGTTAGAGCTGAGAGCCCAAGCCTGCATTGGTGTCCCCAGCCCACCACTGTGCTCTGAAACACCACTCAGGCATCTCATGGGTCCCCAAATACTGTATAGTGGAGTCCTCTGTATCAGCACCCAGGGTTTTGCACCTCAGGACAAACTCAGTTCCTGCTGTCAGTCTTGGGTCTCCTCATTATCTCTTCATTTCCTCCACCATCCCTTTGCAGGCAGCTGGTCTGGCTCTGCAGCTGATCTGTCTCAGGCTTTCCTTCCTTTCCGAGCCTGCCCATCTCCAGCCATCCCTCTATAAATGCTTTTCAAACATCACTCCTTTCTCCCGTCTCTTGTTTCTCAAACGTTTTTAAAAATCTAATAACTTGCATTAGCATCCTTCGAGCTGAAGGGTTTGAGGTGGCTCCTCTGGTGTCCTCCCACCTCTCTATAGAGCCACAGCTTCCCACCACTGTCAGTCCCTTGGCACCAGCCGTGCGCAGAGGCTGACTGCCACGCTGCTGCGCCGCCCGCTGCAACGATGATGGGGACATCCTCGTGGTGTGAATAGACTAAATTATTGCATGAACTCCTGGAGCCTTTGGAGGTCAAGATCTGGGACTTTGCAACCACCTCAAGAGCTTGAATTGAAAGGAATGGGATGCTGCTACTATATTGCACACAAGAGGAAGAAGCAATGAAGTCTGGCCATGGAGGGACACTCACCTTCCAGAATTCAGATTTCTCCCAGCTAAGCCCATCTCTTACTTAGCTGAGGTCCAGCTCCAGCACCGGAGGCTCTTTATCTCCAGCCTGGAGGAGACAGTGGAGAAGAATCCTGCAGCAAGCAGCACTTTGGGAGTTTGTGATAGATGCTGTCTACCTCATTACTGAACAATGAAACTTTATTGTTCCCTCTGTTCTATTGATTTTTATGTCTCCAAAGCACGCTGGTGAACTCTGAAATGAATATCTGTCAGAGGAGGAGGACCGCTGCTGCTGATCTGCATCTTTGAAGTGAACGTCCATGGATCAAGTCCTGGGGTGCCATCGCTGCTGCGTCTCTGGGAGGGGAGGGCTTCCCCAGCACCTCCCCGAGGGGTTTGCAGGGACTGGGGGATAAGAGTGTGGTGGAGGTTTGTCCTTCCTGCACCCTGCTCCTGGCTCTGCACCCGGGCTGAGAGATACCTACGGATCTAGTAGGGAGGGCTGCTCTGCAACCTCTCTGCTGGAAAAAGGCAGTGTTTTGGCCAATATCCATGAAATTCAGCATGGGCCTTCTCAGACTAGCTTGGCTTAGAGATTAAGGCTCCATCAATAGGGTTGTCATTGCAAACTCCAGCCCGGGGCAGTGCCGTGCCTGGCAGCCCCCCTCCACGGGCTGAGCACTGGGAGGGGACCCCACGTCTTCATGACACTCTCCCGCAGATGCACGTGTGCTCAGTGTGCAGCCACCCTGCCTGCAACGCTAGATTAAATATATGTATTATTTGTTTCATGTTTGTATATAGCCCTCAAGTGGGGAAGCATTTGCCCTGCAGCCTACGTATATATCTGGGAACTCCACAATTAGTTAATATTTTATGCATAATTCATAAAATTATACTACATTTTCTGGGAATAATTAGCTGACTCTGTACCTCTAATGAACTGCAGGTTCAGCTATGACAAATACATTGGGCGGCTCCAAGGGATAGCAACACGCAGGCGCCTTTAAGCAAAATTCAAGCAGCTCCTAAATTAACCAAAGCAAATCCCTGAAGATGCAGTATTTATGCACCGAAGCAAGAAGGGAGGGCTCACGTCTCACAAGTCCCATCAGCCATCACAGCCCAAGAAGCAAGAGTGAGAAAATAAGAGTTATTTACCCATTGCTAATTGGGAGCTGGGCAGCTCAGGTGAGACTTTCCTCCTTTTCCTTTATTTGGATTATTGCGTGGAGCCATCATGAAAACGATCCCCAGTGTGGAGAAACCGGGAAGAAAATGGGTATGCTTGGCACCAAGGTTTTCAGGCTTAAATTGCAAACTTTTCTTAAAATTCTGGTCTGAATTGGAAGAAAAGAAAACCCATTTGAGCTCTTCTGGTTTTTAAGATAGGAAGTGAGCAATTTTGTCAAAATGCTTATTTCCACAGCAGGTCTCCTGCCTTCGCTGGGGCAGGGCTGCCCTCTCCCAGGGGGCTCAGCCCCAGCCCCAAGCCCCTTTGGGGCTGTCAACAGAAGCAAAGCCGACTCTGCGTTGGCAGTAGCTATACATCCAAAAGTTGAAAATTTGGGTGCTGGGTGAGCAATGCCCGCCGTGACACAGGGGACAGCCTTTTCCTCTCGCCTCTCACTTTCAGGCTGAATAACTGATGCAAACTCTGGAGCAAAGCCAGCACCCCCAGGGTGCTCTCAGCACCCAGGTGCTGCCTGCTCCCAGGCAGGGCCCCTTGTTCCATTGGCATTCACTTATGGCATTAAATACAGAGCAGTGATCACAAGGCGGGAGAGCATCTTCTCCTGCCCCGCTCAGCCTGGCTGCTCCACCTGATGCGGCATCAGTGCTACAACCAGGTGGCCTGATGCTGGATGCTGGCAGCATCTTCAGGGCACACACTTCTCCTCTCAGCTCTCCAGCTGCCTCCTGCTCATGGATGTGGGCAGAAACGAGCTACTCCCTGAAGATGACCTCAGAAACCTGGAGATCTAATACACTGCTACCAGTAGTCTAAAATATTAAATTTTCCCTAGACAGCATGCTCCCTAAATGAGGAGGCAAGGCAAGTCCGTCCTGCAGCAGGCAGCCACGCTGCCAGGGCATACATATCCACCGCCAGTAATTGACTTTAAGTGGAGGGCTGCAAACTGGTAAGTATATTAACTTTATGTGCCTCTCTGACATTTAAAAAAAAATTAGATTTTCGACTGTGTTGTGGGTACAAAGGAAGACATGGAGAAAAGCTGCGCGTGTCAGGGGGTGAGCACATTAAGGCAGACAATGATGACATCTGTCTGGTTGAGTTTAGGATGACAAAATTCAGCAGAGAGACCTCGGCGAAGGGAAGAGGATGCTCGGCAGAAGCAGTGCTGGCGGGGCCCTCTTCAGAAGCATACTTAGGTTATAACTCAATTACGAATGCAAGGCTCTTCATTCCTGACAAGTTTTCCATGATCTTAATTTGATCTCATGTCAGAAGGGTACCTTCCTCTGATAACCAAGCCCAGCTAAGAGTTTAACTAGGATAATAGCTGATTAAAAGGGGTTAATAGATACACCTCAAACAGAAGTAAATTAACGGGAGACGCTGTCTGTTGGCTAATGGGATCAGAACAGTATTTGTTTAGTTTATGAATGATTAATCTCCCTCTCTCGGCATTCCTCGGATGCTAATTGCACTTAGGGAACCCGTGTTTGTTTTTACAAGAGTTGGAGGTGGCAGAAGGAAGGCGATGGTTGGCCCAAAGGGGAGCTCATTCACCCCGTGTAATGGGCTCTTGGCACAGCCAGGGGGAATACCGGTAAAACCATGCTAAACCAGACCTGACCCCAAACGTGTGAAACTCTTGAATTAAAGATATTGTTAAAGTCCTTATGGGTATTTTATGAGAAAAATTGTAAAGTGCACAAATGCACCGAGTGCCGAGGCTCACCTCACCCTCCTGCCTGGACAACGGGGGAATTTCACACCACAAAAATACTTAGATTTTTCCCTGTGGAAATACTCCAGACTGATCACAGAGAAGTTAAAGAAAGGCCAAAGGAGGGAAACCACTTCTCATGGCAACTTTTGCATCTGACAATTCAAAGCAGGCGAGCAGAAGCATTTGTCAGAAACGCTGGGAGGGAAGCAGTAATTGCCTGGAAGCATCCACAGATGCAGGGCTCACTCCAGCTGCTGCTGCATTGCTAAGAGGTAACCAAATAATTTTCCTCTCTGCACACTTGTCAGCATTTTAATCCTCCATTATCTTTGTACCTAACAACACAAATGTGCTATCTCAGCCATACTGTGAATTTACTAGCAAACAAGCCATTTTAAACAAAAAAAAAGGGTTTTTCATCCCGAGCTTAGCAAGCATGAGGCATTTTCTAAATAAAGCCCTGCCAAGTGGGGGCCCGATTCAGTGAGGTACCAAGGCAGGTGCCACCAAAGTCAGCTGGCACCACCCAGTTCAAACTTTTGACATGTTTGAAAGGGCTTATTGAATTTGGAGCCAGGAGGAGCGGTTTTGGAAGGCATGTACCCATCCTGAGTGCAGCATCCTTGCAGTGATGGGTCAAATTATGTTTGAAGCTATGGCAGTCGTTTGCAGAGATCAAGGTACCTGGGCTCACCAAATCACTGAGCTGTGATAAAGGCCAGTTCTTTGTTCAGTTTAGTTTTAAATGTCCCACGTGATGGTGGGGTATGACTTTATGGATGATTAGGGCTCATTTATGACAAAATTTATGTAGTGGGGTGCTCAGTCTGTGTTCGTGGTCTTCCAGTCCTTGACTTTACCAAGGGATGGATGTTTGAAAGGCACGAGGAACATTGGGAAGACCAAGCCAGCACCACTTCTGCACAAGACCTTTTTTTATGTTCAGGATGAATTGAAATGATCTGAGGGGAATCTCATTTTAATCTCAAAATTCTGCTGTTACCAAAATTGCATGCTAAGAAACGGGATGCTCTTTTACTATTCTCCATAAATAATGTTACTTTGTACCATTCCCAGGTATTTCATTCATCACAGTATCATATAGAAAGCCTGAGCTGAATAAAACCTTCTGAAAGAAGATGAGGAGACGCACTCTGCCTTATAGATTATTTTACAGTTACTGAAGCCATTTGTTTTCTCTGCCTGCTTTTCACAAACCTGGAAAATAAACCGTATACCAGGAGGCGTGACTTCTACTTTTTGCCAAACAGCATTGAAATAAATTCCCTATTAAGGGAGTCACCTAGAAATATTGGTTTTAATAATAAATTACTGGATTATTGGCTTTCCAGCTTGACGGTGCAAGCAGCACTCTCCGAGGCTGGGGGAAGCTCTAGCAAGGCAGGTTTTGGCCGAGGTCTGATGGGGCGCTCAGAGCAGAGGCAGGGTGCGGGTACAAAGCTGTGAGAGCCTTTGCAAAGCCTAGGTGGGAAGTCCAGGTGTTGCTTGTTGCTGGAATATGGGAGCAGATGGGAAGTGGAGAAGCGCCAGAGCATTTATTCAATGCCCCCACGTATCACCTTCCCAAGCCATTTGATCCCCCAAGCTGTGAGTATTCATTATCCAAACCAAACTCCAGCTGAGGTCTCCTGAGAGCTTATGGCAAAATTGCTGGCCACAATGTTTATAAACCCAACGAGATGCTTATGAGCACATGAAGGATGTACAGACACAGCATCCAGCCAAATCACCCCTGCACTCTCACATCTGCAGGGATTATTGCCTGCCTCTGCCCCGCAAAGTGAAGTGGACCTCATGCCTGGAGGGATAAGCACATATGGGTGCAGGTATGGAGTGGTTGTGCAAAAGGGACAGAGACTGTGCTAAACCCTTCTTTGAAAACTATTCAACTCACCCAAAGGCAATGCTGGAAGAGCGGGTTAGACGTGGTGACAGGTCTTGCGTGCAGTGACTGAGCTTTGGGACCCCATGGATGGTGGCCAGGAGGAAGCCAGGGGTGATGGGTGTTTCTCATAAGGGGTTGGTCGAGTAAATGGTGCCCTCCAGCCCTTCTTCCCTATGCTGAAGGCCTATGTCTGCAACTGAAATGGCCTTTGGTAAAGCCCAGAGCAGGCTCTGAGGCAGGAGTTTGAAAATATTCTGGCTTTTGCAGGCACTTACAGCCGCAGGTGGATGCCTAGTGAGATTTTCAGAAGTGCCTAGGCATGTAAAGCACCTCATTCCCAGTGCAAATGCCACCAGGTGTCTGCCTGCATCATTAGGCACCTAATTGCCTCTGAAACCCGGCTCCTGGGAGCGGGGCTGCTGCTGCCAGCAACACCCCGGCGCCGAGCGTTGTGCCGAGCTGGCTGTACCGCGGCACAGCTCCAGCAGGACACCGTGGCTCTCAGCTCTGTTCCTGCACCTTGGTGCCCAGCAGGCTTCTCCCTGCCTCAGTTTCCTCATGCAGCGGCTAAATTATTCACTTCCTTTGGGAAGTCTTTTGAGATCTCCCGCTGACGAGCCATGTCAGAGAGAGAGGTGGTACCAAAGGGCTGATTATTGCAGTTATTGCTAAAAAAAACCCCTTTACCTGCAAATTTAGAGCACAGCATGGCACCGACTCCAAACAATTGGGAGCAGGGTTAAAAACGCGTCCCGGCAGAGGATGGCAGGAGCTGCCCTTTAGCTACCCGTATTTCTAACTTGTCCTTGTGCAGAGGGGCTACAAGGCGAGAAAGTTTGTGCAGTGACGAATGGCCTGGCCAGGTAACAAATTCCAGGCTGGAATATGCCTCCTCAGCAGCCCAAAAATGTGTGATTGCAATGGGCATTGCATTAATTTGTGAAATGTCATTTTTAAATTGGTTTTACAGTTCACTGGAAGTGTGAGGCTGGAGCCTCAATAGGAAGTGCCGTTTGCACACGACCAGAGGAAATAATGGCAGAAACTGGTCTCTGCTGCTGACCCCCCATGACTGGGCCTGGCAGCAAGGAGCAGGGACCAAGTTGGGTGTGAGTTAATAAATACATACATACTGTGAGCAAAGAGCATGCTGTATGCAATCATGAAAAAATACAAAAGTGCATGCAGCTTAGTTGCTGAAAATTGCTCCTGCTAAATTCTTTGTTCCCATTGCCTGAATTTCACTTGTACGCAAGGCTGCAAGATGGGACTTTGTTTCCAAAAGCGTCAGGCAGAAACCATGCCCAGGGTAGAAATAGTGATTAAGGGATGCTGAGCTGCTGTGCTGGAGTACAGCAGGGAGGCTGGTCCTCAGTGCTGGTGGGGGCAGCGCCTGCTCCCGGCCAACCTCGGGGGCTCAGGGGGATGCTGGGAGCTGCAGGGATCGGTCAGAGCTCAAGGACCTGAACCAAGGCCATGGAAAGTCCTTCTGACTTAGAGAAGTTAAGCACCATCTATGAGCAACCTAATTGTCAAATCAAAGAAATGATCTAAATGGCACAAACTCCACAATATGCTTATGCACTTAACTCCACTTAACTCCTCTCCTGTCTGAAGAAAAGGCCCTTTCCCTGCTGAGCAGGTACATGTTTGCTCTGGTTAAGTGTTAATGTAGGTTTAGCAGCTGCCAGGCTCAGGACCAAGCCCGTGCTGCCCGCGTGTGCCATCACCATCCCCTGGACCATGGGCCAAGGTGGTCCTCGCCGCATCCTGCTATTAAATCCCATCAGGTTAAAGTGTGGTGACACACCACATGTGTCTGCAAAACCCAACAGCTTCCTACCCTACAGATCTGCATGTTCATCCTCAGATCTACTGACTTTAGAGATAAAATATGCCCATTACTACATTTTACCCATGTTAGCACAGCATAGCCACTGCAGCAGTGATTTCAGGGCAGGAGCTGCATCCCTTCCCATCACCAACGGGACAAGCTACGGCTCCTCTTCACCCCCAGAGCCCAGGGTGAGACTGCTGAGCTGCCAGCCAGAAAACAAGCAAGCAAAGAAAAAAAAAATCCCAAACAAACAAAAAGAAAGAAACCAAACCCCTTCTTTTCTGTCGTGTTTTTTTTTTTCTTAACCTGGAAAATGAACTGGAGCCTATAAGCCCAGAATCCCACAAGGGTGGTAATGGCAAGTCACTTTTCAGAGTGTAATCACACTTGGAGAGACAAATATCTGCAACGTGTCTGCACGGGCAGGATTCATGCCCGAGAGCCGCCAGCCTCCTCCAGCCCCTTCGAGCCATCCGAAGGCTTTGAGGGACCTTGGCACAAGTCTGCTGATTCCCCCTTGGTTGTGTTTTATTTTTTTTTTTTTCTCTCAAGCAGACCCTGCTCTCGGGAATCATTTGCTCTTTATTCTAATATGTCTCTTAACAGGCAGGAGGCTGCGCCGATCTCCATGCAATGTGCCTATCATCTTAGTCCAGGCATTTTAATTTACACTGCAGTAAAAAATTTGGCACCCAATATTTTCTACTTTGAGCCACAATGGAGAGGCTGTGCCAAAGTTTCGACTGTGCTCATTTCCCTCTTCCATTTGGGGGGTGCATGCATGGAAGAAGGACATCGGAAAGAAAACCCCCCAAATCTGGGATGACAGTTTTTAATCACATCAGCCCACGATCGCATTGCTGGCGTGACTCTGCCAAATGAGTATCTGTCTGTCTGTCCAGAGGAACTTTGCAGCATGCAGGAATATAGGCGATCTACCCTAAAGCATTGACAGAGGCTGTTTCACTCTAGGACTAGTAGAAAATATGGGTTGCTTTGCTTGAGGAGGTTTCTCTAGTAAGGAGGGGCTTCCTAACCCCCTTGAGTAGCCTCGGAGCCTCGGAGCTGGGTTGGGGAAACCTCCGCCAGTGGGAGAGGGCTCTGGGGGTCCTCAGGGCCTTTCCCCTGCCTCTCCCCTCCACCTCTAAGCGAGCTGCGGGTTGGTGCATCCCCACGCTGAGCTCCAGGAGCCAAGCAGCCGAGGGGACTCCTCTGCTGCTGCAATGCAGGGCTGAGTGCAGGTTGCAGAAAATGAAGGACATACAGACACTGCAGAACCAGGTCCGGAGGCTGGAGGGGAGGATCAGAGCCCAGCCTGGCGCCTCTTTTGCTTTCCCGTCTGTCTCCCTTTGGCTGCGTCCATTTTAAGCCAACGCCATCCATAAACAAGCAGCCAGCAAAGGGCACCTCGGGCACCATCACATTTAGGAGGTGAAGGGGCACGAATGCAACCAGGAATAGGCAGGGCTGATTTGCACTGCCCTACATTGCTTACCTAATGCTTTGGCAAGAAGCGGGAGCCAATTCGTCATCGTTTATCCCCAAAACAGCTATTGCTTTTGCCAGATAATGTCTGGGGAGAGTCACCTCTCCTCCCTCATGGGGCTGTTCCTGCTTTGCTTTTCAGGGGGATAGCACTAATTCAGCTGGGCACAGGGAAAATGCACTGATAGGAACACACTGATCCAAAACTCTTAAAAAAACTTCAGAAAAGAGCAAAAAAAGGAGTAAAGCAGTTTTCTTTCTCTCTTGTCTTGCTTATTTATCACTCCCACTGTTTTTAATATGAACCAAAGAGAGGATAAAAAAGAAACAAAAAGCCACTGTAAGTGGGGAGACAGCAGCCTTTCCATTTCTTTTATGCATGTGAGTTGTTCCCATGAATTAGGATATTTTTGTTTTGTACAAATTCCCCAAAATTAGAAGAGGTGAAAGGTCAAAAAGAACTTCTTGGATCAAAATTTCCAAGCAAGAGGCTGGGTTTCCTGCTCCTCTTTCCTTATCTTAGTCTTGATTCTTGCTGATACCCGGTGGCTTCATTTACTCCCATACTTTTACTGAGCAAACCCCTCTGACATAAACTAGCCCCAGCTTTTTTTCTACAGACCTACATAAACGGGAATATAAAAGATGAACGCACCTTCAGAAGACAGAGAGGAAGATAAAAGACAAGGAGCGAAGTTGCGGACGATGTATGTTTGCTATTGCACAGAGAGATGGGGAAACAACCAGCCGTGAGGAATAGCATGAAGAATTGGAGCCATCTCGGCAGGTCGCACGCTGGCAATGCCTCAAGGACAAGAAACAAATGATCGACTGCTGTGTTTGTAACAGGATGGTGGGTAAAGGATGGTGGGCAGGGAGACGTGGTCCCACGGCTGGAAGGAGTAGGAAGGAGATGCTGATGGAGACGCGAAAATCCACCTGCTGGGTTACCCTTTGGAGAACGTTATTCCTTCATTTTTTCCTGTCTTGTTTGCTATTCTGATGGAGTAGCTGAGGTTCTGGGCATCCACAGAGCGGGGTGGAAAGTAAAGGGGGGAAGGGATGGGAAAATGGGACCAAAGACCCAAGGAGCAAGGAGAGGAGGCTGCCAAGTTGTGGGACGTGAGGTTTCTTCTGACAGTACCTTGGAGTTTCCTGGGGAGAAGGAAGGCTGAGAATGGGAGAAGGGACAGAAGATGTCAGACGGGGACACAGTGGTTGTGCACGGGGTGACGGGCATCGGGGAACCTCAGTGTTATGGAGCATGGGGGAAGTAACAGGGAGATGGGCAAAAAAAAAGCAACAACAAATATTTCAGGAACTGTACTACTCATGACAGCTGTAACAGGCGTATATCAAAAGCTCCTACAAACCCTGGAAATTTCATTAAGAAGTCCACAATGCCTGGACACATATGGAATTATGATACTCCTCATCCTTTCCCGTGTCAAAATCCTCCAAGCCTCAGCTACCTTAAAAAGTTGTTTATAATAGATCTGAGAGTTTACATCTTCTTAATGCTACCATATAGGGTATTTGCAGCTGGATATATTTGACTGATATAGTACATTCTTTATGGTGATCATTCCTTGATTAAAAAAAATATTTTTTCTGTGTCAGGCGCTTTCTGTCACTATCTACCATAAATCAATTTGTCACATAGATGGTAATAAAACAAGAGGTGTTTGTTCTCTTAAACACCACATCCAAGTGGCTTTTGCAGCATTGTTATAGCTGTGCTCGGACATCAGACTCGGTGGTCCCTGCCCTGATGGTGCCGGGAGGGCAGCATGGCTCGGTGGCACCGGAGGGTATGGGGGGAAGAGCCAAGGACTCTCCCAAGCGTCGCTGGTGTCACCAAGGTCACAGCCATGTCCTGGCACCATGGTTGAGGACTGAGCCCTGCGCCAGCCGCCAAACAACCCAGATCCAAACCAAAATATTTAAAATACTGGGGCATCCCAGCCTGAACAATGGTGCTGCAGGGTGTGGGTCAGTACCTGTGAGTGTCCCTGTGTATTTTAATAAGAAAAAACCTTTTCTCTTACTGCAATGACTGGCAGAGTCCCACAAAGTGATGCCGAAGCCACTTCTGCCTCCTGCGTAATATTCTCAGAAACGCTGCTTTGCAAAAAAACCCTGTTTCTCATAGTGAAATACTCTTATTTTTCAAAATTTCCCAGCCTGGAAACACAGGACAAGTCGACTGTGCTGCAGGACCCCGAGTACCAGCCTGGCTCATGGGCCATCCATCTCCCACTCCTCGCTTTCAGAGCTTCTCAAATTTCAGCCTGGCATCTCTGATTGTAAGTCTACTTAACCATTTTAATAGCACTAAATGGAGTCTGTGTTACTGCCCTTATCTGCTCTCTGTGTCTTCCGGGTCATACATGCTTAGTTTACTGTCAGAGACAAGTTTTTACTGCTGTCAGCACTGCAGCGTGGCAGTACCTGCAGAGCAGCAGGCTGCGGGCTCTGCTCTGCCTTCTTCATTGTCAAGAAAATTACCACCCGCAATCTGATTCCCGAATATTTGTCTTTCAGTTTCTTAATTGGTGCCATCAAGGAAATGCTGGAGAAAAAACACTACACAGTGCAAAAGAAAAGGTGATGTTATCTATTTACAATCCTTTTGTGCAACGGTAATAATAATTAACATAACAACAACGACTAATAATTAGAATTACCTGCATTAAGTTAAGGACATGATTTTGTTTTCCTTTGTGCACATGCAAATCCGGACTCATTTTCCTCCTGCCACTGGGGGAAAAAAAGTGTGAGAGGAGAATAAGTCCAGAAGCAGGCAAAATGCACGTGCCTGGGCATATGCAGAGGCTCTAGTTACACCCCCAGATCCTTGTGCATTGCTGGCAGAGGTGGCCCCTGGCACACACTCGGATTTCCACGCAGGATGCTGGGGGCTGTGCATGCCCACTCCATCTGCATTTGGTCCCCAGGAAACCTGGTCAGCTGTCTTCAAAATCATACCAAGCAGAACAATGCAGGTGGAGATGATAAAAGATGCAGAAAAGATGCACACGTGGCTTCATTTTCACCTCCCTTCACTCCGAGCCCTGCAGGCTGGATCTGCACTTCCAGCAGCTCAAGAAAATCTTTGTCAAATTAATAGATTTAAAAGTAGAAAACACCAGCAGAGAGTCCGGGCATGCTTCTGAGATCACCCACTCACGTTTTGCACCAGCAGCACTGATGGAATTACTTTTGCTTTACACCAGCATAAATAAAAGCAAGATCAGGTCCACTATCTGGAAGATAAGGATGAAGTTTTACAGCTTCCCTTTCCTTATCACACCCGGACTTTTTAATACTTTGGAAGTATAATGAGCAAGGTTGTGCCAAGCCTGGCTCTCTGGGCTTGTAGGCACTTCTTGCCCCTCCTGCTAGCAAGTCAGCTGTCATGCCCTTTTCCTCTAGAAATTCAGAATGCAAGCGGCACCAGGGCTGGATAAATGATCAGTTGTTTATGAACAGATCATTTATTAAATCCTGTTTGGCTAAAGTAATTCCTGTCAGCGTGAAGGTACAACAAATTGCAAATGAATAATCTCTCCTGCAATCCACAGGGGCGAGAGACCACGCTCCCCGCGCACTCTGTTACTATATTTAGCACAGATGCAGTAAATGCATTCCTATATGGAAACCGCTCCCCGCAAAGACCACTTTTTGAGTGTCTCAATAGTAGGCTGCTGGCAGATGCTGCAGAGCAGTTTGATGGCCCTGGGTGTGTTATCGGGGTTGCTTCTGCTGCAGGATGCTCGTGGTGGGCACGGAGTTACTGTAAACTGAAACCCAGGGCGCAGCGTTAGAGCCCATGAGCTGGGATAAATCAAATGTAACAGCTGTGACTTACCCGAACGGTCCTTCCAGCTTTGCAGTTATCTAGTTACAAGCACGTTGCTCCTGCTTCATCCAATGCTGGGCCTTAATATAACTTTTAAATCATTATGAAATGAACTTTGCATTTTATTTCCTTGGAGTGTGAAAAAATACATTGCTGTATCCTGCGCTGGGATAGGGACAGAGACAGCTATTTATACCATTTCCAGCAAAACACCTTACGAAACATAAAGTAAACTAGAGAATCAATAATAATAATTATTATTACAGTGTCTCCGGGTCTCCTGTGTGAGGGGCGCTGCACATCCCTGCTCCAGGATCTGCCCCCTGCTCAGAGCATTTACAGCCATGCCAGCGGCGATGCGGCATGGGAAGGAAAGAAAGCAACAGGGAAACTGAGGCAGAGAATTATTTCTAAAGAGAAGTTTATGGCACAGCAAAAAATCTCCATCCTCACTGCCCAAGTGCCCTGGCAGGGAACGAGGGTCTCCCAGCCCAACGGGAGCGTTTCCGCAGCAGTGCAAGAGGCACAGGGTCTCTGCAAAACACCGCGGGGCCGATGTTTTGGGGGCTGAGTATTTTTGGCAGGGATATAAACCTACTCAGATGATGTAAATATGTCCCGGACCATTTTAGGGCAGGTTTTTGTGCCGTGCCCCCCAGGTTTGGTTCCCCTGCCAAGGCATTCCCCTCCCCAGGAACCCCCTTCCCTGCTTCCCGCACCCATCCTCAGCCTGGGAGCACCTGCAGGGTGAGGAAAGGCAAGGGGGGCATCCTGGTCCTTCTCACAGGATTCTCCTTCCTTGGAGGGGTCAAAGCCCCCCAGTGGTGGCTTGGGCTGGTTTCGTCGAGGCAGGCTTGCTGTGCCACACCGGTACAAAACCTCCCAAGAGATGGACAGCAGATCCCATCGACAGGCAGGGAGGAAAGGCGAGACGGGCTGGGATGTGCCTAGGGCAGCAATCAGAGCTGCTCTGACTGCACTAATACTTATCGTGCTCTAAAAACACTGATCTATGGATCTCACTCCACCACCCAAGCACCTTTTGGGTAAAAGAAACCACCAGAGCGAAATCCCAAGGGAATTTCAAAGCTTGTGGCACTCGCACGTTACTTTTAGATCAATCTATCTTCTCTATTTTGAGGACAGTACTGCAGGAAAATCCCATTGCCTTTTTTCTTGTCCAAACAGCACCAATGTCCTCACTGCAGCGGTGGGCTCAGGAGGGAGATGAACTCGATGGTGGTGAGTCCATGCTCTTCCCTCCCTCCTTCCCCTGCATCCCTGGTGCACCGCCACCATCACCAGCTCCGGCTGGCATTGTGACAGGTTGGGTGTGCAAGTCTCCCCTTTGCCTGGCTTTATTTTTAGTGTGTGCACAGAAGGCAGATAATGGCAATTGATACGTTTTTTCTTTCAGGTTTAGGTTTCCTGTCAGCTGAGCCGCAGATAAACCATAAACACGAAGAACAAACAAACAATTAGCCTCCCTCGGACCCAGGCGCAGAGGCACTCCGCTAAGGTTTATAGCCCTTTTCCAGCTTTACTGCGAAGATAAATCTTTCACCACCCGCTGCCCAATCAACCCCAATACAAAAAAGTTTTTGTTGGGTTTTTTTTTACAGTAGATATTTGATTGTTTATATTTAGGAAGCATTAAAACAAGGGTGCAGACAGATAGGTGGGGACCGACATGTAAATTATATATTGATCTGGAGGACATGCTGGCTTAATTCTTCCTGGTGTGGGACCAGATGAGAGGCAGAAGAACCTCTGCTTCCTCTGAGCTATGGTTTCCACCACTGCTGGACCTCCGTGTGCAGCATCCTTTGCCCTCACGCACCCGCTGGTGTGCTGTTCGCACGCTGGAGGGTGCGTGAGGCCAAAGGGTGCTGCCTTGCACAAGCCCCAGTGTCTACTTCATTACCCAGATTTATTTTTCACACTGAAGAAAATTAAGACAAATCTGTTTAGGAGCTTGTTTGTTTTCCATCCTGCATTTCTACTTACTCACCCAGGTAGGTTTTTTGGTCACTGGGTGGAAATTCCCTTCATGGTATCACTGGTGCATCACTGGCGTAAAAGGCTGATTCAGTTTTGGTGGTAAATTACCCATGGCCTTTTTTTAATTTTTTATATGACTGTGAATTTTGTCAAAACTTTGTGTGGCAGTTTCATTTCGTGTCTTTATTGTCCAGCGAGGGAGAGCTGGGAGTGCTAAATTAATTTCCGTGGTGAGACCAATAAATTCAGCTCTCCTGCTGTAAAAGATACATTAATTTTGCTACATTCCCTTTTTTAATAGGCACAAAGCCACCTGGATAAATACAGGTTGCACACAGAGAGCAGCCACGGACCTGGGCACAGAGACTGTCAGCTAAAATAAATACGTCAGACATTAAGAATACAGTATATGCAGAGAAATGTCACTTTCTTTTGACTTTGGTTTTTAGAATTTTTTATGTGAGGTGAGGGAAAATAGTAGGCTCCAATAATCTCATCTACCTTAAAGACATGAAAAGGAGATGAAGAATATTCTCTGGTTTAAAATATTTAGAGTTTTTAATGTTTAATGTCAAATATGTTGGTTTTGATAAATAGAATAAAGGAAGTATTAATCTCACATACCGTGCACTTGCACATGGGGCTATTCCCTCATTATAGCTTCACTGGCAGTGGACAAACCTGTAGACCATTTTTGATGGACTTTCTTAGTGCTAAACAGGGATACTTGGGACTTGAGTCTTGTTTTCTGCAGGAGCTCAGGGGTAACTTTCTGTTGAACAGCAGAAGGTGGCTGGAGATCTCCACCAATATGACTGGGAGAACAGACCTATGATACCCATTGGCATGTCAGCTCCAGAGACAGATAAAATAGAAACCCAGCCAAGCCTGGGAATATGACTGGATTGGCTATACAGAGAGCACGAGGAATTTGGGTTTGGTGCATGGCTTGCCATTCCCATGGCATTCCCTGCCGAGAGCTGGGGGAAACTGGTGACACTGACATTGGTGATTCAGCTGGCAGCTGAAACACATTGAACCGCAGGCAGACACGTTTGCTAGAGAGGAGATGCAGATAAGACACAATTTGGTACTTGTCACATTTTGCGGCTGTGCAATCAGCCAGCTCTGCAGCCAGCATTGGCCAGAATTAAGATGTGATTCTGTGGGGGAGGATCATCTTTTAACAGGCTCATTGCAAAACCTTCCTTCTTTATGCTAGAAGTGGAAAGTAGCAAATCTCAGGCTAGTGGCTGCCCCAGGGACATGTCCCTCCAAGGTCACCCACCTCAGAGCTCTGGATTTGGATGAGGTTCTCAGAAAGTGCTAATTTTACCATTGTTTTTTGAGCCTGATTCTGGTCTGGAGGGGGTCTTGGTGTCGCGTATTCCCAAGTCAATCAAAGATACATTGAACAACTTTTTAGATGAATAGCTGGATGGTTCTTTAGCTCCTGAGTCTGAAAATCAAACCCAGAGGCCTCCGGAGGCTTGCTGAAGTGAGGACAGGCAGTGATGCCAAATGATGTCTGAAAGAGCTCCGTGTCCACAAGAATCCTGCTCACAGCAATGCGTTCCCATTTCTTAGACGGATCTCTGTCCTGTGCTGTCTAGCCAGCTCATAGATTTCCTGCCAAATTCTCCTTGCTGGGCTATTACCTCATCCCTCCGACACACTGCTTGTCCAATTTGACCATTTTTCCTGCCCTGTCTGGAGGGTGAACTCTCCAAGACAAGGACTTCGCATCCGTTGCAGCTCCGCATTGCCCCCTCGCCCGACCCAAACACTGTGGATGGGTGAATCTGAGGTCCTGCAGCGATTTCTCTGCAGGGACCCCAGGGACTATTTTTCTGTGTCAGTCTCAGCTGGTTTGGGGGAGGTAGAGCGAGTCAGGGGGCACTGCCAGTGTTTTTCATATGCAATAGGAGAAAATCTATAGGACAAAAGGTACAGCCGTATTTCCTTAAAGCTCATAACATGGTCCCACCATTGGCAAGAAGGAAACAAAGAAGGGAAGTCGAGAAAAAAACCTACAGACCTACTAGCCTTTGTGTGGCAGAGCAAACATTGGAGGCAGCGCATGTAAATTGCCATGCAAATGAGGCTGGCAAAGCTTTAACGAGATAAAGTTACCACCAAGCTTCCCGATGCAGCCCCAAGGCTAGAGAAGAGTATTTCACTCTACATGAGCATCCGGAGCTCAGGCACAAACTACGCTTGCAAGGAACAGAATAAAAAGGGCAATTTAAGACAAGGGTGGCTGTAAGTAGCAGATGAGAAAACACAATAAAAAGGAAGATTTCTTACTCTGCAAGTGAATCCATTTACTTCAAAGGTACTACATTTTTTTGATACAATAGCATAACGTTTTTATTGAGGACTAATTGAGCCAGTGATATAATTACAACAGTAAATTAAGGCCTGAAGTATACTTTGAATTTAAGAATAAATTCGTAAATACTTCCTTATCAGTGGCATGTAGGAAACTGGCCAGACTGATTTAGCAAGGAGGAATCCTTACATATTGGCCATCTCAAGAAAATGATGAGCCTTCTTTCCACATAAAAATGAGTGAAACATTAACTGCTTTGACTGCAGCCCTTTTATTCATTGCTTGGTACAATGAGTTTTACTAGTGGGTTAATAAAACTTAATTAATAGTTAATTAAGGCTTACAATCAAGTATATGCATTTTTGATTACTTCATCATCGCAGTGTTTACATCAACATGCAAAGCACAGGCCAAAACCGATCTGTCTTTCTGAGTGCTGCTGTCTGCAAGCCAGAAATGGTTTGCAGATCCAGGTTCAAACCTGCCAGTGATGGGATGCCCTTTGCAGAGGTGCATGTACCTGCGGCCTCCAGCTCTCAGAGCACTCTTGGATCTCTGTGGTGAGATCCAGACCCTGTCTCTGCACCCAAAACAGAACCGAGCCTCACCGTTCCCAAAGCTGTGTCCTTTCCCAGGTTACTCACCATCAAACTGGGCAGTGTGGGTGCAAGCAAGGGAGAAGAGCTGAATCGCCTTTGAGCCCCAGGAAGGAGAAAAGCGTGGTCAGAAAAGCTCTTCTTGGAGGGACAGGCTGCATGTGGGTCTTCTGCCTGCAAGGCTGAAGCAGAGTTCTTTAAACCACCTGGGTTTCTCCAGTCTGGCTTTCCTTGTTGGTTCTAGCCATGCCCATCTGAACCATCTACTGGTCAGGAAAATAAAAAAGCAAACAAGCAATGAGCCAGAAATGCTCTCAGTCAGTTCCTCCTTTCCCAATCACTATGCAGACAATTACTGCCCAGGATATCCTCAAATTAGATTAATAAATCCAACTCCAGCTCTTGCGCTGGAGTAAGTTTTTTGCAGTTCAGTGACAGCCTTCGTGTGTTATGTGTTGAAGGAAGCTTCAGCCACATGTATACCCAGCAGAAACTGCATATTAGAAAGGAGAAGAGCCCTTGAATAATGTGTTTAATGCAGAAAATGCCATCGAACTGTTTTTTATGGAAGTGTATCCCTCAGAAACTGCTGACTTCTCTTTTATTATATTTAGCAATACAAATAGCTGAGGACTGTGTTTGGGCTCATTGCAGATAAAGTGCTGGAAAGATAGTCGCGGAGTGAAGGGACATTTATTTCTCTTACTAAGATCAGCACTGTGCTGCCACAGCTGGTGAATCTCACCTCTAAGGCTTTTCTTGGGAATAAAGTATTTAGCCTTTGTAGCTGGGTCTTGTTACAAGAAGCCTAAGAGAAGATTCAATTATGTGCCACGGCACGGGGAGAGGGAACGAGCAACAACTGAGTCCTGGTGCAAAGGGAAGAAAGTCATGCAGTAATCACTGATTCCCTGAACTGCACACTGGAGACCTGACTGACCACAACAATGTGAATCTGGAGAGAAAAAGAAAAATGAGAGCTTAGAGTACCCTCCAAGACGGACGTGATCTTGGGAATGGGTTGCCTGCAGATGTGCTGTTGCGTGCTATCAACATCTCTCTAGTGTTTCATCTTGGAAGGGTTTACAGATAGAGAAATATTGCTTTCCCCAGAGATTCCCCTAGGAAACAAGAGCAAGAGTCCAGTGGACCTCCCTTCCTCAAGTAAGACAATGTAGCACAGTCTTTGAATTTATTATTGTAATTACTACAAGAATTATTAATATACTTGCTATATCCCTGCTAACCTTGTCTCAAAACCGGTCAAGACCAGGGGCTGATATTGCATGAGTGTAGCCCATTAGGCAGTTTTACACTCCTGCAGATGGACCTGACAATATTAAACCCTGGCCAGATTTGGCCAAATACAGTGCCAATCCCTCGCTGAGCTGGAAACCTGCTCAGAGGACGGCATTCGCACCAAGCTGCCAGCTTGCCCCGCGCCCTGCTGAGCCTCACCTCCATGTCCCTGCAGCCACCGGCAGATCCAACGCAGGGCAACCTGCTGGGTTTTCATCAAAGGCTCATTTATCTCTTGTGAAAGTACATGACGTATCAAATGTTTTGCCTTGATTAACGATGCTAATTAAGCTAATGGATTTGAGTAATTTTACAATTGATATTTTTATGTAATTTTGTTTTTGCTCTGCGGTAGCCAGAACTTACTGCCCTGTCAGCTTCTCTCCGTCGTGTTCAACATTATGCACGGACATCATCTTTAAGGTCATATAAATAAACAAAACAAGAAAGCTCTTCATATTTATCTCGGCCCTCCCCCTGCTGCCTGCTGCACATTCCCAGGGTGTGCAATGAAGCAGATTTCAAAAGCAGAGAGTGGAGTCGCCAAAAGCAATATCCCAGCAGAGAAAAAGATTGGATTTGGGGGTCAGGATGTTAGATTGGGCTTCTGGAAACTCAACTCCTCATCCCAATTCTACTACCAGCTTCCTGGGGGCCATGAGGGAGCTACTCTGTTCTCCATCAGTAAATTGGATAAACTAGGTAGGCTGTTGGCTTGCAGGGGCAGAGGCTGCAAATGAATTATGTGTGTAATACACACAAAATTTTGGACTTGATGATCTTAAGGGTCTTTTCTAACCTAAATGATTCTATGATTCTATAATATAGGTATAGATGTGTAAGAGGGAGGGATGCTGAGCTGAATTTGGGCCCTGAAGGTGATGCTGTAATGCTAACTGAATACCAGAGGTATAGACCATGTAGTTTAGGTGGTGTTGCAAGGAGAGGCTATTGGCATGGCACAAATGCTCCATGCACATCTAGGAGCAAAGGGCAAGAATTGGGCACGCAGTTTCGTGGGTGCAGTGTTGCATACACTGAGGAGGTTTTAAAAACCTCATCAGTTTTATGTAGTGCTAGAATCCCCACAGGTGGAATTTGTGGGTCTTTATTCATTTACAGGACACCATCAACCAGAGAGCCATGTAACTACTGACCATGTAATTACACTGTAAGGCAAGTTCCACATGTTGACAGGGTGAATAAAATACCAGGTTATTTCTTCCCCTCTGCAAAGGAGAGGGTTAGCCTGAGATCTTACGGCTGCAAATTATGTAGTAATTATGGCTTCAATAACCAGGCAACTTCCAATATCGTTACTGAGTGATTGCCAGGAACAGGAGACTGTTACATACTGGGGCTCCGTGAATCGTGGACACTGAAGACTGACCTGGCAGCTCCAAGCACCATTCCCACCAGTTCATTTTCCAGTTTTGTCCAGTGTAGTTTCAAGCACCTCAGGGGATGGCTTCCATAACCAACCCTGGGAGATGATTCTGCCCATCGGGAGGAGAAATGCTGGACTTCATCCCGTAGCCCTGGCTTGCTTTACACCCCGTACTCCTCAACAGCATGGGTTGCTAACAACCACCCTGGCCCCTGGCTTCAGCCTCCTGAGAGTGCCTCAGTCTGATGGCTTTGAAGGAACCAAGCAAGGAGCCAAGAGCAAGAAAATCTCTGTCCAGCCTTACTCAGCACCCTGCTAAAGCAATAATTACGTATGTAGAGCTACAGCTCAGCTGATAGCACTGGGCATTATCTGTAAGCCTAAATCTTGGCCAAGCTTGCATAAATGTCTAATCTCTCATGACAAGCATGCTTGCAAGAAGTGGCACACCTGGAAAAGGAGAAGGCTGTGTGGGTGAGAAAAAGAAATGAACAATGATTTGGGGGGTTTCATATACTTTAGGTTTTGTGCTTGGACTGAAACAACATTTGCTTACTTGTATGTTTAGGATACCTAGGTCAACGGGTCAACAAGTAATTAGCTAAGAGGCATCAGGGCATAGGCCCTGCGCTGCAGGGGAAGGAGGCAGGAGTTAAAGCTTTAGATCTGCCTGAACTGCAGCAAAATTGTACTGTGGGATGGAGCCCATATTGCTTAGAGAGCCCAGTCCTCTTCCTGAGGGAATTGCCCACTGCCAGGGCATCGGCTGGGGGGACCTGGGATTTACGGGGTGTCCAGATTTCACACCTATTGGGTGAAATAGGTCTCTGCCTTGGCAGATGGGCCATGGCCAAGTCTCTGCTGAAGCTGAATGAGTTGTACCTGAACTCCTGCCCTGGGATATCACACAACATCAGACCTGAGTATGTGCCACTTTTAGATGAGCAAAGGCACATACTTTTCCTTAAAATCTACAGCCCTTTAATTCAATTTTTAATTATTATTTCTTATCACGCGCAGTGTGTTTCTGCTGCATTTAGGAAACTCCCTCTGTGGTTAATTTAACACCTGCAAATTCCCAAAGCTGTTAACCTAAATCTAGTGGATAAAGTCTTTGCCATACATTTAAAAGATCACGAGGTCAAGTCTACTTGTGGCTGAGCTTTTGTTACCAAGCACATAGGGTATCTATTTTACTTCCTCTACATGATAGACCACTGTAGGCTTTATACTTATTTATCATCATTATCAGAGACATTCTGTAGTTGACTGAAGTGTTATGCAACAAAACAAAATCTCAGAAGTGAGCGCTTTTGGGAATATTTCTTTATCATACCCTGCTTGAGAAGGACAAACATTGATTTAGAGACTTTGGGTACATCGATTATCCTTTTAGGGAAAGCATGATAGCATTAACAAATCTTGGAATTTTGCTTTTTGTGTTTCTGAGAGACTGTCTTCTCAGCACGGTCACATACTGAATAACTGATTAGGGTCTCTTTTATTTGTTTTGGGTTTTTCCCTCTCAACAGCACAGCGCTAGCTCTGTTGAAATGAATGTGAGCCTTTTCACTGCCATTGCATGAAGTCCTGCCTTTCCCCCTAAGCACATGTACAATATAGAAAGGGTCACGACTCTTAGCTCATAAACCTCTATCAAATGACAAGCTATTACTTTCCCGGCCTGTAAGAACTAAGGCTTGGCTGCCCTTTTTCTTAAAAATGGAGGGAAAAAGAAAAACCTTGAGGGGTTTTTCCCTAACAAAGGCCAAGCATTTCAGATGGTTTTGGATGAAAAGAGAAGAAAATTTCAGTGTCCAAGGTCACCATTCATCACAATTTTCTTGCCATCATCCTCTTCGTTCAAACTAGAGAACTGTTAATTTGATTGTCTCAGAAGTTCTCATCTGCCCCTACAATTGACCAAGGAGATTCAACATTGCTGGTAACCTGAGAGGCGGAACTGTGAGCTCCCATCATGGACCAGAGGGGTGATCTCCTGACCTCCTCCCTGTGCAATGTCAGATCAACGTGCTCGAGACCGTAGCCAGCCAAGAGATCCAGCACACTTACAAACTCTTTGGCAAAATCCCAACAGAACTGCTCAAAAAAACACTCCTTCCACCTTCCCTGAGGATATGAAAAGTAGACGATGGGTCAAAAGGATCAGGGGGAGGCCCTGACATCTCCTAGGAATGGCCGTAAAGGAGCAGCTGTTTTTCCTTGGATCAGGAGCAAGCAGGACAACCATCACGACAGCAAATTATGCCGCTCTCCTTGAGCCTAAAGGAAATCTTTTGGAGGACATCTGTGACCCCGAAAGATCAATGGCAGGTCAGATACTACTCAGAAACACACATGATATTGGCACCCTCCTGGCACGGCGCTCCAAGAAAAGCCACCCTTGGCCAATTCCTCCTGAAGATGAGGCAGCTAATTTGGGCTTATAAATCATGGATCGTGGGGAATCGCATTGGAGGACTGGACTTGCAGTTCATTCTTATCAGTGTTTCTCAGGTCTTTGCTCGCTGTCAATAGCCCTCCATTTGACGTGGCAAGAGGCATTATAACACAGCTGTAATTACACTCCTCTCGTTTTGGAGGCTCCTCAGCATTGTAAATGTACGTTTAAGTCAAAGGAATTGTGCTGATGTGCAGCCGATGAGGATCTGGCCTTCAGTTTTAAAGGCACCACTTATAATTTGCTTCAATCATTTTCCTGCAGGGAAGCAACATGGCAAACTATCGGCATGCCGATGAGAAGAAGCAAACAGTATTTTCCCCACTTCTGAACAAATATCAGCACGTTGGTTTATAGTGAGAGCGTGTATACTCACAAAGTTAGGAGACACAGCCCAATGCATACTGTACCACCTTCCCACTGGAGCATGAAGCACAGTCCCCTGCTCATGTTATGTCAGGTGTATGTGGCATGTTACATTAAAAAACAAAGCAAATAGGAAACGTTTCATGGTGTCTTTATCCTCTGGGAAGCGGGAAAAAGAAGCTGCCAGGACAAAATTCAGACCCATCTCCTCCTGCCCTGCAGCAAGCTGCTTGCATGCCATGGTTGAATGCAGGGTAGGAGTGGTACTTGCTGCATCCTCAAACCCTTTCTGCTCAAAAACCCCACCCATTTGCAACCTGCCAGTGCTGGGGTCAGGCTGGCAGCTGGGGGTGACTTTGTGTGATGCCACCATGCCCGTTACGAACAGGAAGACACCTCGCAGATGACAGCTCAGCTGCCACGAACGCAGCTGCCCTTCCCCGGCACTTGCTCTGTCCCTTCCCCAGCAAGGAAGGAAACCTGAGAGCACTTTCTGGTGAGAGCAGTGAGCTTGACAGGCTCATAAATATCACACCGCATACCCTTTCCTTTCTGTCCTTTGAAAGAAAAGACTGACACTAAGAAAGCATTTGATCACATTGGATTTGTGCCATTTTGCAGCTTACTTGAATGAGCTGAAGGGGAGAGCCGGGAGCAGCATACACCGGCAGAATTTCATGGATGCAGTGGGCTGTTGATGGAGAGAAAGGGCAGCCAGGACCTGCACGAGGAATTGGTGGCTCTGTCAGTCAGGTCAGCTGGAAACAGCCCCATTGCCCATTAGGGAGCTGAAGACAGAAGGGAGGGAGCGGGGCTGGGTGCTGAAGGTGCCTTTCTTTGGAGATCCCAGTGCTGGTGCATGTGGCTCCTGGGTCACACTCTCTGGTCACTTAAAGTGAGGGGAGACGAGGAGAGAAGGAAGAGGGGTGAACAGTGTTTTAAGCCACCCCAGTGTATTTACAGCATGGAGAGCATGACTTCTCCAGCTACGCCTACATGTCGCCATTATGCATGGGATGCAAGGCAACATGCAATGGGTTTCACCCCCATGGCCCTGGGCATTCAGTGTCTCTGTCCCATATAATGCATTTCCAGCCCCATTTCCCCTCATTGTACATTTATGCATAAGAGGGATGAATGCAGAAACAGTTCTGCATTTGCAAATTGGTAAAAGGTGCTTTTAAAAAAAAAAAGGCCAGACCAGCTCTAACAATGAAACTAAACCTGTATCTAATTTCTCCTCATTTTCAGGGTTTGTGGCTGTAAATTTTAGCTCTTGACACAATCTCTAGTTGGGACATATTGGCCTTTTGAAAGCGATTCTTGCTCTCACTTTGGAGCTCTGGTTTGCCCTAAGATATGGGCTCTTAGTTTGCAAATGCAGTGTAAATTT
Organism: Fregata magnificens; assembly: GCA_013389945.1. NCBI lineage: Eukaryota > Metazoa > Chordata > Aves > Suliformes > Fregatidae > Fregata > Fregata magnificens. The sequence continues at coordinate 363,886 of WAAD01034922.1, read as the reverse complement.
ATAGTGCTATGTAGAAGAGAATAAATGATTCTTTATACTGGATTCTTGGATTTTTTACAGCTCCTATGAATAAAATACAAAGAGACTTGAAAGGCTTTATTAAATAAGAAGGTGGGTGTCCTGAGAATGATCAGTTATAGGCATGGCACTGGTGTTGCGAACTGTTGATTTTAAAGCCTTTGGGGCAATCTATAGTTGATCCAAATGATAAAACCTTTGTAGGCTTCAGGGAGCTCCGACAGCTTACACCAGCTGGGGATCTGTCCTGCACTTCCAGTGAGGATTAATACAGCACTGCATTTTTGGCTGTATTTTGGTAAGGGGATGTCCCCTAACAACCCAAGAGAGAGGGAAAATCAATTTTTGCATGACTAATTACTTGGTGCGTGAATGCAGCATGATATGTCTGTTGGGGCTGCTCCTCATGTGGAGCTGGAAAGGGTTCATGGGCAATAGCCCCGGCACGTGCCAGCAGCGAGCTACCACCACCCCAGGAGCTTGGGACGGAATAGGTAATTTTTTTATCCTTTCAAAGGGTCTAGAGTCCATCTTGCCTCCTTCCCAGGTGGGAGCAGCTCCATCCATGACACTGGTTACATGGGACAAAGCCTCATCCGGGGGCTAATCCTGAGGGCAAGCCCTGGCAGTCCGTTTGCTTGTTGCCTGCACTGTGGTGTAGCTTCCACTGGGCTGTTTACTCCTTTGACGTTTTTTTCTAAAGGGCTTTTTAAAAAAGCTCTTCTCTGTGCAGAGAGAAACCTTTCTTTCTCTTTCCTTGTTCAACCAATATTGCTAACTGGAAGAAATTTGGTTATCCCAATACCAGTCTGGAGCAGGACCCTTGGAGCCGAGGATCTTCCCCCACTTCCCTGCTGGTGCAGCACAGCACCAAATCCAGCCTGGCAGCTCAGCCCGGTGCGGGGTTGAATGTCCTTCCCAGCACATCCCGGGAGCCCCATGCAGGGTGGGATGTAGCAGGGTTCCCCACTGCCCACCAGCTCATCGGGCGCTGCAGGACTGCATGAGAGCCTCTCCTGGCTCCTACAGCTCAGAGCAGAGAGCAGCTTTTAATTACCCACGGAAGGACAGAGCTCCACAGCTATCCCACACTAATGATTATCCAGTCAAATGGCACAAAGAACTAGCAACAGTAAATAATTTTGTCATTCTTGCCACCAAAAAATACTTTTCATTGCTAGATGTGGAAATACCATCCAAAGACTTCACTGACCCTCTCCCCCCCGCCCTTTTTTTTTTTATAAGGAAACTGAAGAATTGAAGGATAAAATAACTTTTCAAACGTGGTACCATGATTGACAGAGTCACATCTTACATGCAGGATCACTCTTCTTTCTTGCTAGGGAAATCCCAAACTAAGCTCTTCCTTACTGTGTTTACCTTTCTGTCCGCATATACTTGGGATTTTTTGTGTTTTTCACATTATGACTTGCTAAATATATCACAGGATATCATTTACTTTTCTCTGTAGCTCCAAGACCTCTGCATGCCTTTGTCTCCTTGCAAAATGAATCGCTGGCTCAAATATTTAAATATAAAAAGAATACCATCATACAGTATACAAGCAATTTGTTATCACGGTGTGCAAACAAGGTAGAGAGGGGAATATGCTAAAGTAAATTTTATGTATAGCTACTGTGTAAATTTGCCTGTTTCCCAAGAGTGGTATTGTCACTATTAATCGTAATAGCGTTTCTAATATGGCATATTTCCAATATTTTCTCCTTAATTAGGATTCTGATCATACCACCCCATTTCATTCCTGTTGTGCTTCCCCTTGGCTTTCTGAAACCTGCCCAACTCTTGTGCAAAGGGTCACGGCTGGTGGCACAGTGGAGGAGCAGGCAGGGGCACCCCTGCCCACAGGTGCCTGCCCGAGCCCCGCACGCCCTGCGTCCACCACATCATCCAAGGACAGTCGGCGTGTCCTTCAGACCCCCTCTGAATGTGAAGCCCGTACACAGCTCTGCATTTGCAGAAACTGGCCCCTGCCCCTCTTTCTAACAACAGGCAACTGAGCAGGAGATTTCCACCAGCTGAAGGGACATGCTGTTATTTGCTCCTCGCTGTTTATTAAAATGTGCATTTGTGCACAGGTTTAGGGGAAAATGAGATTGTTTGGAGAGCAATACTAGAGTGATGTAGGAAAGGAAAGGGAACGAGATCATTTCCAAGTAGGCTCAGCTGTGTGGAATGTCCTTGACCATGACTGCGAAGGATTTCTGACAGCATGCTGATGTGCAGCAGTCGTTCCCTGCAAGCACACGCCTGGGGACCACTGCTCCAGGTGAGCTCTGGGACTGAGCAGGTCAGGGACCTGAGGTGTGAGCACCGTGTTTGCATGAGCCATCCGCCTAAATGATGAGCAAACTACTATCTTTAACTGCTTTAAAGTGCAATTTCCCCTTTTATATACACATGGCTTAATACAGGCTGTCCTTACCTCTGCCTAAACTCTGCTACTATGACTTCTGCAAGACCTTGATGGACTCACTTCAGTCTTTGCTATTTCAAACACACAACCCCCCCATATTTAAAAGAAACACAGAAAAAGCATCCTTGCACACAGGTCAAACAAAGCACACGTGCATTCCTGCTGCCAGCATCAGGTACAAGATGCTGATGCTGTGCCAGTGAAGGTTTTTTCATGGCAAATGCAAGCATATCAATAAGCCCCAGATGAAAAGAAAGGCAAGGGAAGACAGCAAGTAGCTGTGGTAGCATTGAAACAGTTAAAAAATAAATCTGGTTCTGTTTAAAAGCTAAAGTAAATGCTATAGGGAACGTTCACATATTCTCTTGGTGGGAGGGTGATTTTTTTGCAATAAGCTTGGTGAGCTCCTGCTCTGTGGTCTCAAGCAAGATCTTTAACCTCCTCTACCTCTGCCTCCTCAAGCATAAAGGGACAACACGAGTCTTATCCTGCCTTGGTAAAACGCTCCAAATGCCATGGAAGAGGCATATAAAACAGTGTCTTGTATCCCCATGAGATGAGAAGGGCAGGGCAGAAGATCTTCACACATCATGGATCAGGAGAGTTCCTCTGACTTCAGGGGAGCATCATCAGTTTGTCTGTTCTCCTGTTTTATGCCCCCTTGGAAAGGGCATAAAATGGGTCATTCTCAGCTAGGCTTAAACCAGTTCAGCCAGGACTGGGGCTATTCTAGCAGTTCCAGTATTAACCCTCCAGGGTTATAACCTGTCCTTAGAAAAGAGCTAGAGCAGATTATCCTCTTTTTCACCCCTGAGAAGTGTGGGAATGGAACAATTTATAAGGCACCAAAAATAACCTGCAGTCCTTTCAAATACCCAGAAGAACAAGAATATTCAGGGTCCAGTAAATAAACAGGGGCAGTGTTGCTGTGACCCTTCCCAGCCTCTCTTGGTCTGAGTTCCCCATTATGCAGTAAATAAATAGCTATCTGTTATATGGGTTTTTTTTTTTTTTTAATAAAAACACTTCAAAGTGCTTTGCTTTTCCTTAATTAAAAACACATCAAGCCATGGATAAAGCATTGTGGAATGGCTTGTTGTGGCATTGCCTTTTACAGCTGGCAAGCAAATTTCTAATAAAATGGTTTTTGAAAGGAATATTGCCTTCATTCAAATCTCCTATAAAAACTACCCATCCATTAATTCCAATTAATGACACTACAGCATTTCCACTAACACTGGTAGTAATTCTTGGCTAATGGATGATTTTCAACAAAATCAGAATCAATGTAAGTTCGGACAGGACCCTTGCAGAATTAATTTACTGCCCTGATGCTAGTTGAACCAGAGCACAGCGGTCTTCTCAAGCATATAAATCACAGTGGTTTGAAATGGTTTCTCAGCACCATGTACGCAGCCCATGCTATGAGTTTCCTGTGGGCTTTACAGAGAGAATAAAACGCATCCTGCTCTGCTGCTTGATCCGGCGGGTCCGTCACATGAAAGCTGCCCTTATGCACAGGAACAGGCGCCTTTCATGGAAGGACCCCGGGTGTAGGGGATGAAAAGCAGAACAAAAGTGAGAAGGGAAAACTGCCAGCTCCCAACAGCCACAGCATCTCCCTCGTTGACTTTGGGTGGGAGAAAAGCAGCCCAGCCCTCTCCCCTGCTCTGTAACTCACCTGCCCTAATGCCAACAAGACCCTGAGCCTCCTCTGTTCTCTCTGTTGGGTCTACGACTGTTCCCTCTTGGCTGGTTTCCAGGGCACCACGAGCGTCCAGACAAGAGATGTGGCTTATTTTGTCAATCAAAAAACAACCCAAAGAAAGCAGCAAGGAAAACAGAGAAAAAAGCCCCAAGAGCCATGCAAAAATGAAGCTGTGACCGGTCCATCCAGAGAGAAGGAAGTGAATTCAGTCTGCAAGAAAGTCAGGGCAACTGGGCAGCTGCTATAAGTCTGCAATACTTCACTCAAGCAAGCTGCAACATTTTCTCCCAGCTACAGGTCCCTGGATTTCTTCCTCCTGAGCTGAAAATCCAGTGGGACTGAGAAGCAGCTTCCTGTGTCAGGTTGGGAGCGGTGGGGAGATAAAAAATAGGGCAGAAATGTTATATCTGATTAAGGGAGTCGCTGGAAGGAACTCTGAATGGGCCTGTGTCTTTTTGCTCCTCCAGTCGTATTTAGTTTTTTCATAAATATGTATATATATACATAAAATCTCTAATCTTTGCTGTTCAATTGCCAAAAGGGAAGAGGAGAGCCAATTACACACTGAACTGGTCAGGAAATGTTGAGTAAAAATGAAGTTTCTGTCTGATAACTTCTAATGAAAACTGAGGAGCAGAGCACATGAGACACTGATGCATGGGAATAAGATACTCTGACACACGGGAATAAGAGGAAAGGAAAGGAAAAATTCACTCTGCCCCTAATAAGAGGCTTCACCTGGTGATGGGAAGGGTTAAGTGATTTCATCCTCCTCCTAAAGGACTTTAATTAACAGCTGATCATGTTGCTTAATCTATCCATCTCTGCCTACCTGCCCGCTGCTCTTTTGTCCTTTTGGAGAAAGAGTGGTAAAACTTAAATTGTTGACCTTGAAAGGCAATCATTCTGCAATCACCTCATTGGGAGGGCTAACAGCATCTCTGGGAGCTCCACATAAACACCAAAAAGGGTCAACAGCAGTAAAATCAGGATGGGCTTGGACCAAGTAACCCCCTTTTCCCCTTTTATATATTATCAGTTTTACACCTTTACCAGCGACCTTACTGCAAATGGAAACCTTTGCGTGTAAGAGCAGAAGAAAGTGCAATTAATGTAAAACTAGCTATTTATGCAGGCAGTTCTGGGATGCACTAATTTACATCTGTTCACCAAAATGTTCCCGTCATCAGAGCACAAGCAGCAATAGCAAGGCAGCCCCTGTGTTGAAACCCATTGGCAGCGTGTCAGCATGGCCCATACCCTTGAAACCCCCCAAAATGTTGAGCACATCCCATGACTGCTCATCTCTGGATAAAAATATTCCCACTGTCCACCTGGAAGAAGACCAAAGAAATGCCTGATGGGATGACAGCACATCCTGGATGGTGACAGGGCAAATATCCTTTTCCTAAGCTCATTGACTATTGCTGGCTACTTCCAGGCCAGCGGACACTGAAAATGGTCTTATCGGCAAGAGGCTCGGAGTGATCTGGGATCGAAGGCTTAAGAATAGAAAGGGAGGTTATTTATGCTTTATTTCATGTATCAATACTGTGAGAAAAATGCAGAGAGCAGCAACATGAGAGATTTCTGAAAGAGAAGAGACACAAAGGCAAGCTGGGGGATCACTAATGTAATTCTTTTCTTCTTTTTTTCTTTCTCCCAAAGCATTCATTTTCTAATGATTCAGCCTGGCAATTCAAGTCAACTCCCCTTTTGTATTGTGGATTTAGGTGGAAAACCCAAAGGGTGTTTATTTTACAATGTATTACAGAGAAATGGCATTAACAGCCAGAAGTACAAGGATCACGAGAGACGGGGCATTAGCCGCTCTCGCAGCAGCGTGCTCGAGGGCTCGGCTGGGTCCCAGCGTATCAGCATCCCTCCCGCCGTCACTAGACAAGAAGGCAACTTAATAGAAATGGTTTCCAAATCACAGAGCCCTGTAACCTGTCATTTCCTGGATGACTTTATTATAGCTTTCCATGTCTGAAAAAACCCAGGTTCATCCTTCGCCAGGTTAAAGGGATTGTGGGGTTTCCTGGCTGATGGTAACACCGTGCTGTGCAAATGCTGGCAGCCGAGGGAAATATTATTTCAGCTGATAATAAGGAACATTAATGAAAGGAGCTGCATCTGCTCAGTTGTAGCAGTGTGTCTAGACACAAGCTCAAACAGGCTGTTGGACATCCTCATATTGGCCCCAGGGTGTCTCAGGCTCAGATTTTGGGGGCTGTGGGGTGCAGAGCATCACCTGTGCCCCATGCAGGGGTTTCCCAGGGAATCTGTTCTCAAACCAGATCTGGATGTTGCATTTCAAAATCTTAATTCCAACCCTCTCTCAGTGGAAAATGTGCTTAACGCTGAGCCATTCAATAAGACTTAAGCACTTGCCTAAAGCTAAGCAAGTGCTTAAGCATTCACCTGGTTAAGGATTCTTTCCTGAACTGGGAATGAGACATGGTGTTTTTTAAACTGATTGATATATTTGGAGTAAGTCAGTATTAATGATCATGTAAATTCAAATCTGGAAGACAGCCAACTTTTTAAAAGCTTCATCTGACTCTGCGGCTCCTTGCAAATCGACTTTGTGTTCCGAAGATACCTACATGGAAATGCACTTTCACTCACAGATATTTCTGGGTATTTTTAAAGAAGCTCCAGTAATTACTGTGATGAGGTGATCACGAGGGTCATCCAGCATTAGGACCAATTGGGAACACATATTGTTCAAAATAACCCAAACAAGCCTATCATTAATAAATTCTGTTAAAAATATTAATAATAAGGTGCACCGATGTTCTTTGCCTTGTTTGCTTACTCTTTCTCACCGCGGGATGAGCCAAGGCGCGTAGGAAGGTGGGGATCTGCTCTGAGTGTGTTGCAAGAAAATAGAGCCGCGGAAAACAAAACTGACGTAAAGAAAGACCTACAATTCTGTGTCGCATGTTAATTCTTAGTGAAAAATAATGCCGTCAGGTTTTCCCCTCACTGATTTCCATTTGTTACTCATCCAGGGGAGCTTGGCGTGCCAGAAATCAGCCCGTTGCATTAGTCAGAGTTTGTTGACCAACCCTACCAAAGGACACAGAACTGCCCTTATGTCACAGCATATGCAGATTAATTCACCTTAATAACATCCTAAGAGCAAAATGGGACTCTGCAGCCTTCGTCCTGCCAGTGTACTGGGGAAATTAATGCTACTAGTGATTAACCAGTTCAAAAATTCTGTTTACTGGTGTCTGGGTACATTTCAGGCTCCACCTTTCATGCAATCAGTGCCGTTTGCATGGACGTAGCAGTCAATAGCACGATGTTTGTGCTGTGCTTTCTTTTCCTAAAAGGGAAGGAGAAAAAATGACTAATGTGGGCATGAGGGCTTGGATGGACAGACAGGCAGACAGCCGGCATGGGCTGCCTCAAACTAGAAGGTGGGATCCACTCAGGGCAGGAGGGTTCAGGGGATGTATCAGGAGGGCAGACACACAAGGCTGGCAGGAGGTAGAGCGAGGCACAAGAAAGCCACCACAGCACGGCCAAGGCCTCATGCTGGGAATGACAACAATCACCCCAGAGGGACAAAGATGTCAGGGTTTGGAGCAATCCACTCGTTTCCTGCACCGTTCCTGCCAACTCCACCGAAAGCCTGGACTCCCCACTAGAGCAAGAACCACCAGCTATTTCCCTTTCCCTGGGCAGCAGCACATCCACGTGCCAAGGCATCGCACCCAAGGGCATGTGAAAGCACCAAATACATCCCCCTGTGCTGGTACTTTTTGCGTCATCCCTGTCCTTCAGTGATGTCCCCTTGGCTCCAGCTAGAGACGTTCCAAGGGAGAAATCCTGGGGCTGCTGCGTATACTAATCTTGTAAACGCTACTCATTTTTGCCCAGGCTATCAAAGTAAAATGTCTCTACAGTGGAGTACATTTATTAAAGTCCTAATGGAATTAGAGTCCTCCCACCAAAAAGCCAGATGGTTGGTGTTTTTATGTTATTAGTTAATGCAATTTGGTATTAAAGTTTTGAGTCAAAAACAGTGCATGTTGTTTTCTTTACGACATCTGCTTATATTCTGCCAGGAAGATGAAGTTATGTTTAAATAGGGCCTTTCCTTTATTCATGAAATCAATTAAAAGAATGACCCAAACAAAGGGGATATTCAGTTTTGGAAACAATCACCTTTTATTACTACAGGCAGTGCTGGCTCTGGGAGCCGTAATGCTGAGCATGCGCTGGAAAAAGGCCTTCAATGTCCACCGTGTTTAACAGCCACCAAGAACCAGGGAGGGAAAATAAAAACTGCAGAATATCGCAAGAGACTTCATATTTTTGTCGCTGTAAAATATTTTCTTCACAGTGATTGGCAGCTGCCAGCAGCATGTGTGGGTTTGAGGAGGGATGTCCTTGGGCGAAGAGCGCTCTGATGGCCACATGGTTTGCGCAGACCTCATCTTTCATTTCAAAACCCATCACATACGGTGCAAAGGCAACTCCAAAGACTATTTCTCAGGTGGGAAAAAGGCTTGATTGCACACAATGACACTTTCCTTGTTTTATTCTTTTTCTTCCTTCTTCGTTTTATAGATGTGTTTTATGACATAACAGCAAGGACAAGCCCCCCTCACCAATTTTAGCCCAGTATTGGGAATGGAGAGGTATTTCTGATCATACCGGGTTTCCCTGATGCCAGCAAAGAGATGCTGTAAGGGGGAAGCAGGACCCCACGCGGGAGGACCGAGGGACAGCCTCCGTCCCCAGCCGCAGGCTGCACTGGAGGCTGCACAGGGACCAGAACCCAGGCTTCCCCTGGGCATCACAGGTGATGACTCTGCCCCTCAGGTCGACATCACCTAATTCCCCTCGCTGGAGCTGCAGTCTTATGTAAAACTGCTGCAATTTACTGGTAGTCTCCTTTATATCAACCCCACAGTCTTTTCCTTTTTATAGCATGCTGTCATTACTGACCTTTCACATTTAGGATTAGGCAGAATGGAAGATAAAATCTTCATTAAACTCAGATAAATTTTAATTTTCTTTTTACCACATCCTCTCTCTCTCTTTTCTTTCTTTTTCTTTCTCTTTTTTTTTTTTTTTTTTTTTTTTGAAATACACAGATCGCCAAGAGCCATCCAAGCAGCAGCAATGCCATCAAGCAAATGCTCTCAGCAGTCATCACAGTTGTTCTGGGATGTGAAATTATGAAATACCTACAGCTTTACACTGGAAATATTACCATAGCATTTATGGACAGACACTGCCAAGAGAGCTGGGCCGGATTTTGACTGGGTTAATCTCTAACCTGACTGAAGCCAGTGCAGAAAAGTCAAATTAAACCAGTGAGGATCTGAGCTGTAAGTTGGTTGCTGTTTCCTGCATAGTAACATTGCTGCTAAGTCAGTAACTATGTATTAATTAGGAAACTAAGGAAAGGTCTCAGATCCACCTCAGACAGGCAAAGTGAATCATCAGAATAAAATGAACTAACATTTTTTCAGTTACCTAAACATCATCTTCTTCCTGGGACATCCAGAATGGATTTCATGGCTGCAGTTCCTAGAACAGGAAATAGGACGTCTTAAAAATGGATATCTAGGAGACACATCTGTAAAGCTGTTAACCTGCAAAGCACAGCCTGATACACAGTAACTACACATAATAACTTTTCCTTTCTTTTCTTTTTTCTTTTTTCTTTTCTTTTCTTTTCTTTTCTTTTCTTTTCTTTTCTTTTCTTTTCTTTTCNCTCTCCTCTCCTCTTCTCTTCTCTTCTCTTCTCTTCTCTTCTCTTCTCTTCTCTTCTCTTCTCTTCTCTTCTCTTCTCTTCTTCTATTCTATTCACCACCCTTGAAAGTGCACCTTACCAGGTGTGCATTAGGTGGTGCAGCTCACATCCGTCATGCATGGCTGATTTCCTCTCTTGCCTCCTCTCCCCAGGCCTGGAGCTGGGTTTGTGGCACAGTGCTTTGCATTGCTGATGCTCTGCTTGTTGGATTCCTAGATGCCTGTCCTACTCTGCCTGTACACAAGAGAAGAAGTTCTCTGTGAAAGCGGGCTGCATGGCAGGGCATTGAACACTGGGGTGATCTTAGAGAGGGTCTCTGTCATAGTGCTCTGAACAGTGAATGAGACAGCTCACACCATGCAGAAGAGCCTGTCCCTGGCTCATACAGGTTGCTCAGACCTTGCCAAAGCAAAGGGTGACTGGTGGTTGTAACAAAGTATTTGGGCTAAGGAAGGTGGGAATGGTTATGGCTACAGTGATCGCCTGCCTACAGAGCGCTCTGCAGCTGGGAATCTCAAACAGCCTGATGCAATTAAGATAAGATTCGCCAGCGCAGAAAAAAAGCAGAGCTCAACTTATCATTTGCATGCCAGAAAAACTTCAGCTTGGTTTTTCTTGCCTGTTTTCATATTCTCCATTAGCTTGTCAGCTCTTAGAGAGGACCTTGGAGAAGGCAGTGCAGCTGGCGCAGGGGCTGGGGCGATGCTCAGCATGCAAAGGGCAGTGCTCATCTCCATGCAGTGCTCATCTCCAGGTCTCACCTGATGCCCAGGACCAGGAGCAAAGGCTCCCCATTGGTCCCTGGTTGGCATGGCTGGGGGTCAGGCTGGGGAGCCTTGGCTGTCTCGGGCTCCTGCACCCCCCAGTATTGGTATTAGGGGTTGCATCTTGGCAAGAGAGGGTCAGATAAAGCTCCTTGAGTTCCCCGAATTCCCACGCCAAGGCATGGGTCCCAGGGTTTGGTCCTTGGTGCCTCTCCAGTAGGAAACAACATCTCCTCCAGAAGGGCTGCCTTCATCGCAATGGGATTTAGGGAGCTGCTCGATAAAATGGAGCCTGGCCAGCCATTCAGCTATAGGTGAAAATCCCTTCTCCTCTCTGCTCTGCTGCAAGACAGAAGTGCTCCTCGGAAATTATTCTTTTTTTTTCTTCACTTGAAGCACTTCCTGTAAACCAGAAGATATATAACTGTTTCAAAGAGTTTTAATACTTTTACCAGTAACTCTGCAGCGCACTTATGAAGAAGTGAGGCATTGCGGGTGAAGAAGTGCATGGCAATTTAGAAGATTTAATAGAAGTCGATTTTACACTTACACACATTAACATTCACACAGACTTGATAAGAAAAAAAACACTATCCAGTATTCTCGCAGCTACATGATGCTGTTTGCCAAAGCCTTTAGTTATAATTAGTCAGATTAAACTCCATCCATAGATAGCTTCAACTCCATCCAGAAAAGCTACCTCACTTTCTATTTTTACAAACCATGCTGACAATAAGTACTCTCACATCTGACAGGATATATTGTCTTTGCCCATTGCCTCTTATAACCTGACAGTGAAAAATGTACACTTCAGCATCCAGGGAGTCGTTTGTTACCTCTCCACTTCCTTCTAATTAATGAAAACATAAGGGAAGAAACAATAACTGGGTCTACTGTTCAGGCAGAAAATGATTATTGCTCAGGTGAAATAAAAAAAAAAAAAATTTGGCACCTGATTGCCTCAGCAATGACATAATCAGCAGGGATTTTTACTGACTATGCAATAAAGCTACATATAACTATAAATGCAAAATACTTAAAGATTTCCGCCCCTCGTTCCTTTGCATGTAGTTACACCTCCCATAAAGGCTATCTTAAAGATGATAAAAAAGAGGTGTGCTTTATAGGCAAATGGTCTTGTTACAGAAAAGTGAGAGGTTGGACCCAAAAAGCAGTCCAGCCTGGCTTCACTCACAGAGATGTGTTGTTTGGCATCGAGCACTTTGATTGCTGTATTTGGGCCAGGTAGCATATTTTTATGCTGGTACATGGGGAAATGATTGATACAGATGAAATCTGGAATTCAGCAGAGCACATCCAGGCTTTTACTCCAGTGTGAATCAGAGGAGGGGCTGGGGGGCCACGGGGGCTGGGGAAAGCACATTCACCAACACAGAATGAGTTTCCTCAGGGGCTTTGGGGTTTCTGCTGCGAAAGGTCGAGGTTTCCGCAGCCTTTTTTGAATTTTGCTGCTTTTCACCTGGCCAGGGCATTTCTGCTTGAGATGTTCTTACCCAAGATCCACCTGTGAAACATCTCCGGGGTATCTGAACTCGCTTCAGAAATCTGATTTTCCCATTCATCATCCATTCCTTGGGACTTTTCATAGAAATGTCCTGCATATAATGACTCTCCTGACCTCCATAAATACAGGGCAGTATTTTTTCCTTTGATGAAAATTGCTGAAACAGTGCTATTCCATTTCTCAGAAAGCAAGTTGCAGGGAGCTGTTGGGATGAGAACAGATGTCTTCATTACCTGCCAGAAGTAAATGGAAAACCAGTGCAATCCAGGGAAAAAAGGAGAACAGCAGTGATATGTTGATATTCTTGTTCTTGCTGAGTTGTACTTTATTGCCTCATCTTGAATGAGACTATGAACGGTGCAAGATGCTTTAGTACACCCAGGTACTAAACCCAAGCCTCAAGTAACCAGTGACTGTGGTTCATTTTCACTGTAAATCCAACATTCGGCTTGCACCAAGTATAAACAACATATCAAGATGGGAAAATGTCATTATTAACCGGACACAGTGGCTTGCAAAGATGGATGCATGGCTACCTACAAGTAACTCACCTAAAAGAAGTTGAATGTCTTTCATCCTGTTAGAAAAAGAGTGGATACTCAAGTTAGTAATTGTGATGCACAGCTAGAAATAATTAGAGACTGCAAGACTGGCAATCATAAATTACTTTTCTTTTAATAACATAACGAAGGCAAAGTCGCAGAGGTAATAGAAAAGTGCAGCTCAAGCAGAGAAGTTCAAATGAAAAAATCAAGGCCGAATCCATTTCTTTAATTCCTTTCTTGCACAAAGGACAATATAATATTCATGGTTTGCAATGGACTAACTTTAACTGTAGGTGATTTTTTCCACAGCTAACTCGTCTAAGGGAGAGGAAGAAATAAAATCTTAAAGGAGAGCTCTGCTGGCTCTTTCAATCTATGAAATATAACACTGGAAAGATTTCCTCCCTGTCTGCAGGGGGATGCTCTGACTGGGTGACAGTGGTTGTAGACAGGAGTGGGTCTGGTCTAACAAGCTGATTGCAGCTTGAAATTCCAGGAGAAATTCTGGATACCAGCCAGGGATGCTAACGGGAGCACCAAAAGCATAAGTCTCCCGTGGCATTTTCTTGGGATATATCAAAGTGATAGTTCTTCCATTGCTGGAGACATGTTGCCTGCCTCCTTCCCAGTTTGCTCCCAGAGCTAGCGCAGAAGAAATTAATAGGCTTAACAGGTGTCTAAGTTAGCATGGGACAAATTATCCTACAGTGAGACTCTGAATGATTGACTTAGTGCCCGTCTTTAGAAGCTGAAATTGGGAGAGACGAATCCTCCTGAGAGCAACAGCCTGGAGACTGGCTTTGTTTTAGTTCAGTATGCAAGGAGCGGCAGAGTTTGGAGCAGTGAAAGAAAGATCATTGAAATCTGCTGAGTTGATGCTATCCATTGCAGTGATTTTCTTTAATTACAACAGAAGATGAACATCCTTTTGTCTGTACAGTATGACAGATTTACTAAAATAAAATGTAAAACTTGAAATGTAACAAAAGGAGGTGAAATGATTCCTAAATCACTGTGATTCTTTTGGAAAAGAGGAAAGGCTTTGCTTCCATGCCCAGACCTATCTTGCAGAGATAATATCAGGATTTGCATTACAGTAGTGTCTTAAAGCCCTGAGCTCGAGGTTCAGTTGTCTTGGGTAGCATCAAGCAAAAAGATTATACAACCTTTTACATGATTATCATTAAATACAGTTTAATATATTTTCCAATAAGAATGTAAACATGTCTGAGCCAAAAATGGGCTCAGTTTGAATTGTACAGATAATGTAGGCTGGAGGTTCCAGTGTGACTTTTAAGCAGGAGCCTGCAATTTGTTCTATTTTAATTTGACCCATCCATTTTGATGGGTAGTCTCATTAATACAGCACAGTCTTACATCAGAAATATCCCCTTTGAATGATACGAAGCCTAATGCATTCCTCCCACACTGGAATAAATATAATATGTGGTAAACATACTACACCTGGTGATCCTTAATGTAAGTGATCGATCATCAATTTTCAAAAAGGGAAACCATCATTGGGTAGAAAATAGATCAGCTATTGAGCCAGACAATTATCTTCTCTCCTGAATGAGATGCTGTGTGCCAAACCAGAAAGAAACAGCTATTTGGCAGAACAGTGAACGTAACTAATGCCTTTAGGACATGTTGGACAAAATTATTTGTTAATAGCGGTCCAAGGACTGGAAAAAGTCTACAGGACCACAGTACATGTCCCATTAGTGGCATGAAAACCACTTCGTGGTGGTACAAGGCCCCTCATGGAGTAAGGTACTTTTTGACTTCAAGACTTCTGGGAGGACCAACGATGTCCTCTAGTCCTCCCTGCCTCCATCAGGGCACCTTCCTGCATGGGGAAAGCAACACCAAGACACATGGCTCACAGTGGTACCAGGAAGAGGGATGGGTGGCAGGGTTGGGCAAGGTTGGGCAGGCGTGGCCTGAGCTTGCTGTCAGAAGCTCATCACCACTTGGCCACCTGCAGCGTCTGCACCACCCCACCGGGGCTGGTTCGCCTCTCACGTTGCCTGGTTGGAGCTGTGGTGCAGGGGAACAGTGTCTCACCTGTCTGGCTCTCTTTGACCTTGCAGAGAAAACTAACTCAGTCTTTCCTGCGTCACCTGTGACTGCCTCCAGGTGCTGTTCTCACCAATATGGCAATAAGAGGAGAATTAAGCTATGTTGGGTTAAACGAGCTCCTAGCCGGGTGACTTGTTGACTCTCTCTTCAGGGATTTCAAAAGCATTGCTACGCTTTGCTGCCCCGCGAGATGTGGCTGCTGGGCTTGGCATGGTCCCCATGCTCCAACCCACCTCGGAGCAGGGCTCCTCGCCAACCTGCTGCTGTCTCCAACTCCTGCTGGAGACCTCAGCCTTGAGCTAAAGGTAACGTGATAGAAGTCCTTCAGCAAAATGAGATTATCAGCTGTCGCAATCCAGTTTGCTCTTTTAAAAGATGTATGTCAGTTTACATCAAACCCTTTGTTGGCTAATGGAATATATCAAAGGGACACTGTCAAGGGTTTTGGGGCCACAGGTTTGACCTACCTTAAAATAGCTGTTATTAAATGGGATAGTTATCTGAAATCCTGAAGTCTTTTTTTTTTTTTTTTTTTTATAAAGAGGAAAATGACACTCTGTCCTTGTAAATTTGATGCCTGCAATTAAATCAAAATGAAAACAAAAGATCCAGATCAAAAGAGAAAGAAAAGTGCTCTTTATTTTGTTAGGGTCTATAGAAACACAGTCATTTCTCCTTTTGCAGCTTCCAAGCCTGGCTAGCTGAAGCACCCTGTTGCTGGAGCTGCACTGTCATTGCTGCTGAGGCTGATACACACGCAGAGATATTCTGGCATGAAGCTCCCGTCCATTAACATATTTTTTCTATGAATGACACTGTTTGTCCTGCAGAGTGGAAAATCCCTCTGCTTGAAAAAATGGTCTCGAGGGACCACCTCTACAGGGAAGAAAGAAATTTATTTGCCCAGGCTTACACAGTCTTGGTCCCTCTGCTGAGAATGACAACCAGCGTGACTCCATGTGTCAGCAGAGGTCCTGGCTCAGGAACTGGGCTGAGAAATGTGGGGTAATTTGATGTTGACATTAAAACCTGTCACCATCTGAAACAGCAGGGGGAAAAATAACAATATTTGCTAAAAGGCAGAAGATAAAATCAGTAGATGAAATTACTGCTTCAGAATGACCTTCTAAAAATACCTGTGGTGATCAGTCTGGGTGGCTGGAGAGCTGCAAACCGGAACAGTGGAGACACCACTCTGAAGCCAGGTAATTTGCACCTTGCAAAACCACTGTCCCCAAATAAATTACGATCATAACGAACCACAAAGACAACAGACAAAAGAAACCCTTTCCTTCCAAACAAAGGAGCAGGAGGGAAGGCTCCAGCTCCAGCTTCAGCCAAGAGCCTGGTCGTTATCTTTCATTAGTGCAAAGGTTAATGAAGAAGGTCTTAGCAGGCAGACTGGGGCTGCAGCTTGGGCAGACCCAGGCAGCTTCTCTTGGTCCATGCTGCCAGCAGTCTCCCACAGTCACCTTCACCTACAAAACAGGTAAAGATTCATTTGCTCCTCTATTTTTCCTGTGTCCAATGACACCTACTTGAGTTTTCCAGGGAGCTCTTTGCAGCGGGAGCCCTGTTTGCATTTCCTGCTGCCTCTCAACAAGGGTGCCATTACTGACCATGGTAGGGCTGCATTTCTTATTCCTTGCATAAATCCCTTTTGATTTCACAAGCTCTTTGCTATAGGCAGGAGCACCAATATGCAGCTGGGTACAGATCACCCCACGGGCCTGTGTACACTCTTAATTTCCAATGCATTAGCAGCACACTCTAAAGCTCCATTCCAAGACATATCCAATAAAAATGAATTAACTGAACAGTCATTAGGATATAATGTGGTAGCGTTAAGGTGAGTCACAATATAATTACCATTATTTCTAATGGAGTTACCATGCCATTACTGCAGAACAACACACCTCACCTCTGCCTTCAAATGGGCACACACCTCATTGCACACGCACTGCGGTGCACGCTCGATTCGAGCGCAAAAAACAAGAAGAGATCCAGTGCTTGCCTGGAAAATTGGAGCCCGAAGTCAGATGTGTGCAAAACCCGCAGGTGCTGTTAGTGGCTGGACTTGTTAGAAAACCTGGGTCTGTGTCAATGGCATCAAAATGAGCTTTTTATTGACTACAGTGAGTTTTGGATCAGGACCCTCAGGTTTCTTAACAGGGATTCCTAAAGAAAGGTAGATTAGGCATTCATGATCTGTGGGCATTTAAGTAAGTTTTGAACCTGAAAGCCAAATTCGTCTGCATTCATGGGAGGAGTAGCAGACAGGTCATTGACTTCCAGCAGGCTGCAGCAAAACATGTTGCTGAGGCAAAGGCATGAGCTCCTGATGGTCCCATGGAAGGGAATGCTGCAGCATCTGTCCCCTGCTTCAACTTCCTAGGAGACCTTTGTCTTTAGCAACGTCCTCCGCAGGTTTTGGGTTTGCTTCTCTCAGGACTCCTGGTTTACAAGGTGGTTGGTGGCCTTTTCACAATGTTCATCCCACTGCCAGGTTTGGGGCACGTTGGCTGGTTCCTGAGAGATTCTTCGTAAGGAGCCCGCAAAGGCAGGGAATATGGGATGTGACATAAATGTATTCTGCTAATGCTGTAAATTAGTCATCTCAAATATGTATCTAATATAATAAATTCGGAAGACAGCTACTGTAGGTTAAGTGGCAACTGACAGCACTTATAATGAGGATTAATATACATACAGGTCCTACAGATTGGTTAAACTTCAATAAATATTTATTATAATCCACTGGTTCTTAACTTACACTTGAATAAATTGGCTAATGTGAAATAAATAGAGAAGCATGACCAAAAGGAATGGGCAAAAGCCTGTTGCTGCCACCATAAGCTCATGACTCACAAGGGGTACGTCTTAACAAAAACCAGCCTGCTCAGGTTTGGCTCCAATGCCAGTCAGTTTAACAAGATTTGCATTAGAGTCTTCCTTTCCAGATATGTTCCAGAAGGGAATTTCTTTGCTATTTTAGATGAGATGATCCTTTTCACTCAGAACACAGTTAAGGGCTACTTGTGTTCTTCCTAAAGAGTAGCCTTTGCTCCAATTATTCCAACAATCCCAAGAGGAAATTAGTTATTCTTGACTATATTGCATCCTGATGCAGTCCGATTGTGAAAATCTAACCTAACTTTTGCAGCTTGAGGAAAAAATACCATCTTCTTTCCCTTATATTGGCTCCATATTTTTTAGGGAAAAGGAACTAAGGCTGTAGCTATAAGTCCGAAATGGAGCAAGCACAAAATTGCTCCCATCAAGCTGTTGTGTCCCAGTAGTCTGGGGAAGCCTCAGTTGGAGATATCTGACCAGGGTCTAGGAGTGGTCCAGATGCCATCTGACCATCTCTCAACATGGCATCTCTGACACGGCTCTTACCAGAACTGGCTTGGTCACAACTAGTTCAGGTACACCATGCTTAGCAGGAGGCACAGCAGCGTGCTTGGAAGGAGCAGATTTCCAAAGGTACCTGGGTCTCTTAAGATGTGGGATGAAGTTCTGTTGAATTTCAGAAGTGCTTTGCCATAAATAAGTACCTAATTCACTGCTTGTGCTTTTGGAAATGTTACCAAGCACCTATCTGTCTGCGTGGTTTGGTGCCTAATTGCCGTTGAAGGTCTGGCAGGGGCAGGGACTGCATTATAAGCTCCTCAGACATTTTAGACCAGTGTGGAAGGCTTTGCACAAGGCAGAGGTGAAGAATAAGAGCACATTTTTGAACTGCCTATCACGATGACACAGAGCACGTTGTTTGGCTAAATTATTTTTGCTCACTGCTTCGCCTACGTTTCTTTTTTTGATTTTTTTTCCTGACTTATCAAAGGATTCTTGGATCTTTCAGAAGAACTTTTGCCCATATCTGATGATAAATTACCTTCTCCTGTAAATGCAACACGGGGCATACTCTGCTGGCTGGCAGTGCTGTTCATTACCATCTTTCATGGATCATCTTGTTGGCTTCCCCTCCCATCATTATGTCTTTGCCTATGATAACCTCCTTGACATTGTCTTACTGATATTTTCTTAGCCTTCCTGGACCCTTTTCCTACTGCTGTCACGCACAGGCTTGCAATGAATATTTCCTCAATCCCATGTGACAGATAATAATGTTTTTCTTAATTGCTAATCACGTCTATTAGTGAGTTACTTGCAGGAGAACAGTTAATTCCAGACCGCTTAGAAATTCTGCAGAAGGGCTGTGGGTACGTGCCGTGCTTCCCAGGGCGACTCCTGAGCCTTGAGCCCTGGTGAGCTGGTGATCTCTGCACCACCGACACTGTATCTAGAAGTGATGCGGTTTCATTCCCAGCCCTGGACAAAAAAGGAGGAGATATTAACCTTATGGATGAGGTTGACCCCATCCTGTAGCACAAGTCCTGTGTAATGCATTTGGCGGGGGGAACACAGACCCCGTAGAAAAGGTAAACTTCTTTACCTTTACAAGTGGTTGATCTGAGCAAGGGCTTGGCTCAGCAGAGCATTGGGCACAAAGCTGCTGGCACAGGACCCTCAGAGGATGTCTCACCTGCTCCTGGGCAGGCAGCGGAGCCCCACCAATGCCCCTGGCTGCAGTGGGTTGCTTATTTTTAACACCCTCGGCACAGTGCTGCAGGATTTCCTTGGCTCAGAGGTTGTCAGAAACTCAGAAACAGTCTCACAGATTAGATAAAGGTGGTGGGGTGACCCTCAAAGCCAGGCAGTCCCGATGACTTCAGGGAATTGAAGTGAAGCCAGAAGTAAAGACTGAGTGAGAGCCTAAAGCATCTGCGCAGCACAGTCTGATGGGGAGATAACCGTAGGGAAATGAGAGGAAGGGAGGGGATAAAATGAAGCGGTGAGCATTTATAAATGGGACTCCTCAGGAACTGAACATGATTACCTAAAAACTCCTACACTTCCTCTGAACAGCTGCTTTTTCTGTGCTAAATAAATCATGCATCTTGTTACCTTATCCTGTACGCATGGAAAAGATGTGTTTGAGCAAAAAATCACAGGCCCTTCCAGCACTTTGTTTTTCCCACCAGCCTGCGCCTCTCTCATGTCAGTTCCTGACCTCTTTTCTCTCCCATCCTCCCCCAGATCCTCTGCTCCCAAACCAGTCTGGTCAAACCCTAGCTCTGGCCGGCCGTCAGCGGTGACCCCAGGCACTCCTGGCCTGAGATTTGCCATGGAGGAGCCTGGTACGAAACCTGAGAGCAGATCATGCTCAGTGGGGTGGTGTGGAGGTGCTCAAGGGGACTTGGGCCATCTCCACTGGTGTCCCTGCCCCAGCCCTCATCCCTCCAAGGATGCTCTTCTTGCTCCTCAAAACCTCGCTGAGGATGGTACCCTGCCAACCCCCAAAGCAGGCTCCGTTCGGGGGTGCAAAGGGCACCACTGCGTTTTGGGTATGAGTTATTTGAGGTAGCGGTTCTTCACAGAGGAATGCTGCAGTGCTCCATTAACATCAGGAGATATTTCTGTAGCCACGAGTGTCCTTTTTGCTGTTAAGCACCACCAATGTTAATCTGGGAGGGAGCGGGAGGCGTGCTCACTCAAGGAAGATGTGGGAAACCAATTACAAGTTCTTATAGAAATCCAAATGTGTCTTCCTAAATACGCCGCCTCTCAAAATGAGGCTGAGATTTAGCTTTCACAATAAGCCTGAACTGTGAACTTTTTAATTTGCACATGGTTTCAGGAAATCTAACTCATCCTATCAGAAAAAAAAAAGCCACTTTAAAAAAAAATGCTTTCTTGCTTGTTTCTTTATTCCAGGAGCGGAGTAATTTATGTACTCATTTAATTTTGTTCTGCCACAAACAAAACCACAGTATATAATGTGATCTCTGTTGCTGGAATGCTTACTGTTGGAAGGACATCGGAGAAGACATAAATGTCCCTGACACAAAAGAAGATCCCAGGTTTCAGAGACATCACACAGATTGGAAAATACAGGGGTTTTGGTTAAATTTATGAGTGGTCCTTTGTTCTTTCCTTTATAGTATGATAGCATAATAATCTTTTAAAACCACAGTAAGAGCCAGGTACCTGGGAGATTGGTGCTTTATAAATACTTAAACAGATAGACCGCTATGAAAATCTTTTGTCCTGCTGCATTTTTGTCCATTGTTAATATTGTTCCAACAAGGCAGGAAAAAAACCCTCTAATAATTGAAAAACATTTGTGTTCGGAGGTGAGGTGGTTAGTGTCTTCAGAGAAATCTCTTCCAAAACAAAGCGCATTATATTACACACGCAAACTGCAGAAACAGCGTGCTGGTTTTGCATATATGTGCATATAGAGATACCAAAAATCTCCCAGCCAGCCAGTGAAACAGCCATATTTCATCATTATGATAGCATCCGACGGCTGTATTTCACAACTTCTGAAAAGTTGAAGAAAAACCCAACCCTTACATCTTGCTGAACAAAAAAGCCTGCAACATGAGAATGAAGTCAAGTCAGCTGGTGGGTAATTGGCTAAGTTATCTCTCTTGTCACCGTTTCATCTGCCAACAGTGTGATGCTGATAAGCCCCAGAGGTGGCTGAGCTCACCGGGAGGATGCGGGGAAGAAGCCCGGGCTGCCCCGGCACCCCCCAGCCGTGCCCTTGCTCCCCAGGCAAAGCAAGCCATCTCCTGCCTCAGTTTCCCAATTAAAAAAGGGATAGCATCACACTGCTGTCTCCCACATTAGGATTTTGAGAGGGAAGGGTGTTAGTGGTGTGTTATCAATGAACACCGCTTCTGTTTGTCATTAGTTTTGAAAACAATTTTATTTCCTTTGTCTTGCCAGAAACACCAAAAGAAAGGAAAAAGCTTGGGGGTGGGGGAAAAAAAAGCACCTTTTGCATCATCTCCACCTGAACTGTATGTCACACAGACATGTACATTGGAAAAGGCTGGAGCTGGCCTCTGGGAGAAGTTAGTAGACATGTGTTTTTAAGCACCATTACGTTGCAAAATGGTGATGCAATCGCTGCTTTCATCTGGTGGGAGAGTTGCAGGCAGCTGCTTCCCTCGGTCTGTTTTCGCTGGTGGGGCTGAGGTTTTCTCAAGTAATGTGAAATTTTGCAATGGGTTCAGTAAATGGTGAGGTGGGACCCTGCACAAAAAAGGTGCTTTTAATTAAAATAATGAACTTAAATTACCAAAAGGAAGAAAACTATCTTCAGGAAGGTGGAACTGAAATAAACACTCTTCCTTTAGGTCAAACTATATGTCAGGTGTTACAGTCGTGTGATGTAAGAGCCAGATCTCATGCTGACTTAGGGGACTTTGCAGGCAGCTCCAAAGCCCAGAGTTGGTCTTCCCCAGTCATTAATAAAAGACAAAGCCAAGAAAAGATTTGCTTTTATAAAATAAAGACTCACTCATCTTTTCACTAGGTGTTCGGGGTATTTGTTTTTTGGTAGGGATGTGCCAATTTGTCAAGACCTTAATTTTTGGAAAGAACTTATCTGTGTTGAGACAACTGTCAGTGGCAAAAGCTAATTCCACCTATTGATGGAATTTTGGGTCAAAGTAAGAAAAAGAGACAAAAAAGAGAGAAAGCACATCCCCAGCAACCGTATCAGCTAGGAGCATGT
Organism: Fregata magnificens; assembly: GCA_013389945.1. NCBI lineage: Eukaryota > Metazoa > Chordata > Aves > Suliformes > Fregatidae > Fregata > Fregata magnificens. Next base: position 341,437 of record WAAD01034922.1, on the reverse strand, counting down.
CAGAGCCACATTCAAGCTTCTGTGCCAACAAAAAATTAATTATTCATACAAGCTCTTATGGAGAACAGAGAAGGACCAACCACTGGGTGATCAAGAGCCTCCTCACCACCAGTGAGGTGGGAAGGTGGCTGGGCCAGCAGGCTGCTGGGAGATGCCCGGCTTTTCCAGGAGCTCCCTTGAGCTGGAGGTGTTTGGGAGTGCTGGGAGAGGGGACGGGCTGGGTGGTTCGGTCATTATGGCTTCATCCCAGGGAAGTGCAGCATCTTCTGCAGGGTGTGAAAACCTGGGTGACCTGACTCTTATCACAGGGCACTGTCCAGTCTTTTGGTTCGAGATCAGATTTTGGCCCAAAGAAAACCAGAAATCAATACAAAAAATGCTCCAATTGGGTCAATAATCTGCATTTTTAGTTTTTTATTATTAGAAATATTTATATTACAGTAGCTTGGTATTTTAGAGGGCTATAAATGCATTTTTATATAATCAGCATTTTTAAAAGTCTATAAACATCCACTATGTTTGCCTAATGTACTATAAAAGCTTCCAAAGGAGCTGTTATTATCCAACTTGTCACCTCACACATGCTCCAAAGAGGAATTTTTTTTTTCTTGTCTGCTGTTAATAAAATGAAGCAAACCATTAACAGCTTTGGAGCTGCGAGGAGAAGTACAGGGGTTTGTAATCTTGGACTCCAAAGGAAACGTCTGCAGCTTTGCTCCTCGCCTCTTTGAGATTCCCAACACGCAACAACAATTTCAAACAGACAAAACCAGTTTAGGTTACATAAATTCAAAAGCCCAAGCCTGCTTCTTTTAAAGTAACATCTTGCATTTTGTTTGGAGTGTTGCAATCTCTCACATAACATTTTGAACTGGTTCAGTTTTACAGTCTGCTGTGCATCTTCCTCAGGTTTCTTTGGTTAAAGGAGCTTTAATGCAGAATTATTACATGCACACGTACATACATTATTATTACATACACACATATGTATGTATATATGTATATATTTATGGCTGTATGCAAATATATATATATATATATATAAAGTCTAGCAGGCTGTGGTGGTTGCACATTCAGGACCCATCTCTCCTGGCACTCTCTGCATGCCAAACTTCCAGTGTTATCGGTGCATGGAGTAAGCTCCAGACCATGTCCTGATAAAAAGATGCCATGCATTTTGGAGAGGAACGCAGATATTTTAGTCCCTGCGAGCTCAAGGGTGAGTGTGGTGTAAATCAATTAGTGAAGGGAATAAATCTGTGTGCCAAAACAGGTTTGGGTTTTAAACAATCTCTTAATTCACATCTCAGAGATTTGCTTTTGGTTCATCTCCGTTTATAGTTCGCTCCTGTTCCCAACACATCTCGGTGTCGGGATGGATTCTCAACCCCGGGGAACCTGTCAGGGATGTGATAACAACTCACTCAATCCAAAGAAGGGCACGATTGCGCCTGCGATAGCGAGTGGCTCTTAACAGCTCCCCTGCCGCCGGTGCAGGGTCCCGCCAGGGCACGGGGAGCCGCTCCTCCCAGGGACTTCGTGATTTCAGATGGGGCTGAAAATAGCGTGAGAACCTGTCACTTTTGGCACTCGGCTTCTCAAAAACCCCAAGATACTCCCAAGAGGGTAATAGGTAATGAACTCCCCATGTGCCGGCTGGGCTGATATTTTGGGTAAAGGCCTTCCTGGATGAATTTGGGGTGGCCCTGGAGTGAGCCAGGGTGGAGAAGGGCTTCCACGGCTTCAGCTATTGAAAGGTCACGGGCTGGGAAAGCATTGAAAGTCCTGGCTGATGCCCGAGGGGGAGCAGCTTGGACATCCCTGTGATGATGGAAAAGAGAAGGAGAAAAAACCAATGGATGTGGCTTACGCCACTGCAGGAAATTCCCAGCTGTTCTGCAGGGAAATGAGCTGAAGGTGTGAAGGGGACATTGGTGGTCACAAGGACCATGCTGGGGCAGAGGAGTGGGGAGCGGGGGAGAAGCACTCCTACAGAGTCTCTCCCCACTGCCAGTCCCATGGGGGGTGGCAGGTTTGGTCCCTGGGGTCAGATAGAACTGCCTGAGGGCTGCCCTATGCTGTGGCCACCGCAGAGATGGCTCTGGCACTTCAGGGACACCAGACTTCACGGTTTTGCTGCCACACACTCTGTCCTGGGCTATTCGAACGGTGACAGTGTGGAACAGCCTGTCCTTGGGACCGGGCAGGCAGAGGGAAATCCAAGTTCCCAACACGGGTTCAGGAGACCCGTTGGCTGAGGCAGAGAAAGAGCCAAAGCAGCCCAGGACAGAGAACAGATGCGTCAGCTGTAGCGGCTATTTCTGGCATCGTCCTCGGAGCTGGGGAACTCAGACATCAGAGCATGGGGAAGCACCGCTGGGACCTCCTGGGAGCCCTTCCCACCTCGTGGCACTATGGGGTGGTTCCTGCAGGCATTTCCCATCCTTAGATGACTTGCTATCAGCTCCCAACAAGCACAACAACCTCAGACAAGTGTTGTCTGACAGCCTCACACGGATGTCCTAAGTGGAGAGGTATCCGTTGGGACCGGCACTGCCGGGTCTCTGCGCAGCAGTGCACAGACCCCGTAGGCGCACATCTCCATCACACGTTGCTCCACGTTCATTGATCACTGATGGGAGCAGAGGGTGTTGGGCACCTCATTGGGGTTCATGCAAACTTCCCACCCTGGCTCCACATCTAGCCACCACCACCCAAGCAAGCGCTGGCAGATACCAGTCCCTCCAGCACCGATCCCCCAAAGCCTGCCCACACTGGTGGTCTGTCAGCAGCATGAGGTGCCCTTGCAGTGTGAGGAGGTGTTGTGGTCCTTCTGGGTGAGCCTCGACAACGTGGCACGGTGTAGAGACCTGGTGTGGGCAGGGCGGGGGGGGCATTGGATTCCGGAGGTGCTCCAGGATGGGGGTCTGCTGCAAACAAGCAGGACAGTTTGGCTTAATGCAGCCAGTGCCACGTCTGTCACCATTTATCTGCTCTCCTAAGGTGACCTCCCCAAGGATCTGCTGTCCTGGACGTCTTTGCTTTGAAGCTGGGTCTAACGTGAGTTTCTAGAGATGTTCACCTGCTTCTCCAGGTGCAAGCCAACTGTGCTGCAAAAATCACCCCTCCTCGGTGTACCGCTGGGTGAAGCTTTCGAGGCTGGAAAGCTCCCATGACCTCAAGGCCCAAGAGACACTGCTGTGTTGGTGACCCACATTAACCCACCGTGGAAGGGGGTCTTCCCTGGCTGGTGATGGGGCTCCCCAGTGTAGGGCAGAATGTCCAACACCTTCCCAGCCTTCAGCACCTTTGGAGCCACAGGAGTACAGACTTGGCTGGTCAACGAGGTGCCCAGGACCTTGTCGTGAGGGACTTGGCCCCAGCATGAGGTCTTTGAATCCCAGTCCTTCCCTCTGTAAGGTGAAAATCAGGATCCCTTGAGCTTCTTCCCCACCTTCTCGCGGGGATACCTTTCTACCACGGAGGAAGAAATAGAAATGAAAGAAAGAGGAGAGGAAAAGAATAAATACGGGAGGGAGCCAAAGGTCTTCCGACACGGACAAGGTCTCCTCTCCGCGTCTCCCAATGCCGGCGCTTACCAAACATAGCCAGGGCCCCGTGAAACCTCGGGCCAGCGGAGAGTAGTAAGATGAGCTCCCTCTTTATTTGGCCTAGCTAAAAATAGCAGAGGGGAAAAAAAAGGCAGAGTCAGGACCCTGCAGGACCAGTAGTCAATGGGCTGCGAGGAGCGATTGAACTCCAAATACTGCTCAGCAGCCTCCAGCTGACAGGCTATTTTTTGCCGTGGTTGACTAAATATGGTCAGGGAGGGAAGAGCAGGAGAAGGGGCCACTCGCCCCGGAGTGCGTGTTTCGGATGCTTCGCTGGGTATATAAGCACTGGAAAGGTGGACTCGCTTTCTGACCAGCGCTCCCCCCCTCCCCTCCGCCAGCCCCCCCCCGGTGTGCGTGTGTGCATCCCTCCTGGCAGCCTGACCCCAGCCCGGGCTGACCCCCCGGGGGGGGGCGAGGATGAGAAGCGGGGGTGGGGGGGGACGCCAGCACTTCTGCAGGCGCAGCCCTTTCGCATCAAGGTGTGCTGCAATCCGGGCAGGCAAGGTTGCTTCTCCTTNAGGTAAGGGTGGATGGGGAGGGGAGGGTTTGCCTGATGATTTTTTTTTAAATTTTTTTTTTTTTTTTCTCCAAGTGAGGACTAATACCGTTCCTGGGCCTGCTCTCTTTTTCCCTTCCTGCATTAGAGATTGGCTATAAGGAGAAGGCTGACGGCTGCAGCATGAAGCGCATTATTACCTTGTGATTCCATGACCCTCCTCTATGCATCCCTAACTCTCGAAAGCTGATTCAGCTTTCAGCTAGTGCTCTGGTGAGTCCTCTGCTGCAACAGAAGCTCCTAACTGGTATGTCTTTTTTTTTTTTTTTTCCCCCTCTTCTGCTCCCTGCCTTGCCTTTAACCGCTACCAGCTCAGCTTGTTTTTAAACACTTTTTCTGGCCAATGCAGGACTGAGTGCCCATCCAACTTACCCAGGGACTTAAATGTGGGCTTTTGCATCTGGCAAATGTATGTGTGTGTGTGTGTGCCGCGTGTGTGTGTCTGTGCAGGGATGTGCTGGGTGTGTGTTTAATCTGTGGATGGGTTAGGAGACCCCCCCCCCCGCTTTTTTTTTTTTTTGTTCTGCTGTGGCATACTCTGCGTTTAAAAAAAAACCCTAACAAACTGCAGAGCAAGCAGTGCACTAGAATAATCTGAACTGAAATGTTAGAACTTTGACATGCAACCGTTCTGCAAGGTTAAACCGGCCTTTAAATGCCTAACTCAGACACAGGCTGGCTAATGACACCTGGGGGGATTGGGGCTTTTTTTATTTATTTGCAACAAACTAGTGCTGTGAGCTAATACCAGCCAGAGCAAAAGGGTGAAATGTGGTTAAACTTAGCCTAACTTGCAATGATCTCAATGCTGCGGTGATTAACTGTTAAAATGCTGAGAAGTGAGCATTAATTACAGGCGCATGGTTTGTGGACGATCAGGAAGGAAATAGGAGGAGGAGGAGGACAAGTTAGGTTTTCCCTGCAAGGGTTTGGAATTCAGGTTACACTTCATACATCAATTGACTGTTATTGCTTCTGCGGCTCCGAGTTGACTATGGTCATTATATTTTATCTGATAGTGGTGATACCTAGTCACATAAATATATAGACATCAGTATTGTGAGATGGATACTGTGCTACATACACACATGCACACAAATTTAGGTACGTTTTATAGCATGCATATGTATATTTTACACATCTTTATCCATAGGTATATAAATGCCATATATAAGCAGGTGTAACATATCATCCAAATACAACGCATCTCCAGGCTGTGTTTAAAGTATGGATATATGTATATGTCTGTGCCAGAGGGAGCGTGCGCTCAGCAATCGTGTGTAATTGTATAGGCAGAAATCTGTGATTTGTGCTGTCAGTTTAATTGCTGGGTTTCTCTCGAGTGGAGGGTCGTGTCTGTGTCTCCCAAGGACTGAGCCCTGCGCCCAGCCCTCTGCCGTGGGCTGCGCTGGGGCGAGCACTTGCCTCTGCCTCGGCCCATTCTCCAGCACCCAGCCTGAAATATGGGCTGTCCCCAAAGTCCCTAAAGTTTTGTGCTGCACAGCTGCAGCTCGACTTTGCAACCTGGACCTGAGCAGCATCTTGAGCTTGGGGCAGAGCAGGGATATAATATACAGCACCTTACTTTCCATTCCTCCCACCATCCTCCTTCTCCCTCTGCCTCCAGGCAATGTCTCAGGCTCTTCCCTTCCCCTTTATTTGCCCCTTGGCCTCTGCACTATCCAGCTTTGCATCCGTTTTGCTCCCCACAACAGCCACAATTTTATTGCGCATGTTTTTCTGCTAAGAGCAAGCCCAGAAGCTCAGCGAGCCTAGGTGGGTCGAGGATGTTGGATGACGCTCGCCCACCACCACTTACTCTTGGTGGTAGCTGCAGGATGGGAACCACAGGGTGCCTCTGGCGTCACCATTAAAAGCACCGTCACATTGTTTATCTGTGCCTCCACCAAAAGGCACAACCCTGGAAAGAGTGAGCTTCCACACAGAGCCTCAAAGCAAATTTAAATCTCCAGGATGAACTTTGCTGCTGTGGTTGTGTCATTGCCTTCAGTTTTAGTAAGGATTTAAAATGTCATTTTTTTAGCTCTGACATAGTGCTCTCTTTAGTGGCTGGCAGCCACTGTCCCGCTCCTCTGCAGAAGTTGGGGACCATTCAGGACAACCTACGTCAAATGCATTTGAAGAAAGCAAACTGGGTATGAGTTGCAGATGTTTAATGGCCCAAGAAGTCCAGTAGCTGCCCTAGTGTTGTGGTCTGAAGGAAATTCAATACCATGGAGTGCCTTGGCTGTGCAAAACCCCCCACCAGCACTTCGATTTTTGTTGGGGTTTTTTTTTTGAATCTTAAGCACTCAGACTTTCCCTCACACTCCTCAGCTCTCCCTTTGCTTTAATTTCACTGCAGTCATGCATTACAATGGTGCCACAGCTCCATCTCTCTTCCCCTTAATCCAAACTAAGGTTGAAATTTGCCTTGAAATGAGACAAATAACGATGGTTAAAAGGGCCAAGAAACCTAGGGGAGCAAGGAGGGGAGCTGCACAGGGCCAGGACCGAGGCATTTGCTGGTGTTGCGTGAGGGGTGTAAAGGCATTTTGGGGGCTGGGGGCTGAGCACAGCGGATTTACGCCCCGGCTCTGCACGGCCTTTGCTTTTCAGTGGTGCTAGAAGTCGATGGGGAGCAGGGAAATATTTACTCGCCAGCTGGCAGCAATATTTTAAAAAGCAGTGGAAAAGCATCGATGCAATTAGGTAGTCCAAAGTGCTTAGTTTGCCACTTGCTAAGTTTACTTAAGCCCTCTTTAAAGGGTTCATTAGAAGACTGTGAGAAACGGTAAAATTCATTAACACGAAGGCAGCCATTCTGCATCTGCCTGTAAATTGGTATCGATCGGCAGCAGCGGGGCGAGGGGTAGCAGGCGCAGGTGAGCGTGCCCTGCCCGCCCTGCTGAGCGTGCAGGCAGCGAGCAGGCAGCGCCCGGCGTGACCTCCGCCGTTGCTCCCTGCCTAAATCCTGCCTATAATAGTCTCCTATTCAGCCTGGGTGGCTTTTGCAGCCCTGCCACTCGGCCCACATTGTTCAGGGAGCTTTAAAGCTCAGCGCGGCTGCGAAGAGGAGAGGGAGAGGGGGAGAGCCAGCGGCTGCATGCGGGACCAAGCCCCACGGGTGCACAGGCGCACGGCGGTGTGCACGGGCGTGCAACCCACAGGGGCTGCGGGAATAACTCAAAAAGACTTTGGCCCGAGGTCCCGGCACCTGGCTTTGGCTGCCTTTTATGCTGTATATCTGCAGGTGTCTCCCCAAAAACCCTTAGCTGGTGTGGAGCTCAACCGGATGATTTATTAGAAGCAATTTTTAATTTTTTTTTTTTAAATACCCTGAACTCCCCAAAAGGGATGTGCTATCTTTTGGGGTTTGCGTGTCTGCGAGGTAGTGTCTCACTCACAGTGACCAGCAGAGGAAAAATCATTGGATTCACTAGGTAAGATGCTTTCTTCTTCCTATGCTTTAATCTCTACTTACTGATGAAAGCAATTGCTTGTCTGGAGCTGATGAGTTTTCTTACTCTGGCAAATGGAGCAGTTCTTCCCGGTGTCGGTTTGTAAATCAGTAGCTGGCCATTTGATTTTTGGCTTTCTGAAAACAAATTGCCTTTTTGTTTCCAAATTGCAGGATGGAGGCAACTGGGAAACAATATATATTTAACTTTCCCCCACATGGCTTTGTCTAAAATTATATCCATATGCATATAAAGCAAATCCCTTCCACTAAACGACATTTTGGTCTTTTTAGTTGCTGAAAGTTTATGATTTCGAATGAAACACCTACTTTTTAGGTGGAGTGGGAGGTTGGCTTTTACTCTGTGCCGTTTACGTGACAAAGAGCCCCTGCCAGGGCAGCCACCGGACGGCTGCCGCTTTGTGTCCAGTGAATTATCCAGTTCCTCTTCCCAGGGACCAAAATCCATCACCTGCCGAGGGCAAAGCTTGGGATTACTGGCGAGGAGCGGGAGCTGGGGGGTATGTGTGTGTCTCTGCACATGGGCTGGGCAGGAGGAAAGTCTGCTGGTTTAAACTGAACCGTAACTCACTCTTGGGATGTAAATTGTAAATCAGCATTATTTTTCCTCCTGTGACCATATAAATGCGCATATTGAAACTACCTGCTTGAGAGACATACTTCTTTATATGCCCATATGAACCTGGCAAGCTATGGAATGTAAAGAAGTATGTATTTCAGGTGGGAACCCTTCTCAGAGGAGCAATGTGTGACCCCGGGCAAAGCAGGGGAGAAAGACAGATTATTTTATATTTTTTTTTTTTTAACTGCCTGACCTGGCAGACCGACTGGGGAGTCAATTGATGATCTTGTTCCAGCGCATGTATTGTTCTGTCACTTTGCCTGTGTCAGCAGGTGGAAATGCTCATCAGGACATTAAATATTCAATATGCTGACTGCGGCATGGGCTTTGAAAGGCGATGCCGGAGGAAAGCTGGCTGTCCGCTCCTGGGTTTTAACGGGGATGCAGGCCAAGCGCTCCTTTTTCCTGCTTCCCTGTCAACCCTTTTTTCCCGAAAATAAGGCAAACAGAGCTGGCGGGTCTTTAAACCTAGGAAAAACAAAAGGAGGTGGAGGCAGGGAGAAGAAGGGAGAGAACAAGGATACAACACTTGTGACCCGGGCGTGCAGTGTTTTAACTTTAAATTAACGTGCAAACTCCACTTTTCGACTCTTTCCCACGTTAAAACTTTTTGGGCTTAAAACTGGAGAGAAGATCTTCTTTGTCGGTGTGATGAGCCATCAGGTCAGCAGATCACAACTAAAGCCAGAGGAGTGCCCTGAATATAGGGGTCTTACTTTCCCAAAGGAAAATAAGAAAATTAGCTCCTTTAATTCTGGAAGCCTTCAGTGGCTTTTGCTTTTCCTTTTTAACCTCTTCGAATGTAAAATAGCTGGCTATTTTTCCAGGATCCTACAATAAGGAGGCAAGATCAAAGAAACACAGTTTAAATACAAGTTTAATGTTCTGCCTAGATGGGAGTCGCGTCCAAGAGTGTAAAGCTTTCAGCCCCAAACATCCTCATGCTTCTGCAGTGCCTGTAATGACGGGCAAAACCGAATTCCTTGGAAAGCCATTCCCCAGCTACCCAAACTTATGTTTCCATCCCCGTGGGGCAGCTGAGAACTTGGCAACATTTTGCTTTTGAGTGATTTCCCTGCAATCGCAATACCCCCCTTCGCTTGGCTAATGGGCTCCTAAAGCATCGTTTGGTAGGTGTGATGCCGCAGCATCCCGCACCGGTTAAGGTTAATCAAGTCTTACCCCTCCCAGCATCCTCTCCCAGGCATGGGGAGCAGGTGAGACTCGGAGTTTGGATTTTGCGGAGTCTTTATCCGGCTCTGTTCACGGTGAGCACCGTCGTCACTTGTTACACGTACGCCAAAGGGGATTTAACTGTAAGCAGGCGCTCATGAATAGTGGGTTAGAAAAGGCAGGCTGGGCTACTGGGGAGATTTCCTACACATAGGGTTTGGTGGGGTTTCAGAGCTTTTTTTTTTTTGTTTAAAGTAAAAACCGTGGCTGATGGAGGCATGGGAAGCGCTGAGCCCCTTCCTAGCAGAAGAGGAGCCTTTTCTTTGCCAGGTGGCTTTGGGAAGGTCCGGTTTGCACTGGAGGATGGCTGATCTGCACATCATCCCTTTCGCATTTTAGGATGCTCTGGTTATGCAGGCCCTGGAAAGCTGGGGCTTTCCTGGCTGGCCACGGAGGTGTCCCTCGGGGCCTTGCTGCAGGGATGCAGTGTCCCCTGCGCTCAGCCCTGCCAGCAGCCACCCTGCGTGGGGAGGCTCCCCAGCCCCTGGGGCCTCAGGGAGATGGGCCCCGGCCACTGCTGGGGTCCAGCCCCATTTTGGGGTCAGATTTAAATAAAAAGCTGTTGAATACTAGGAAATGAGCTGAGCCCAAGCAGGAAAGCTCTGGTGCCCAAGCGGGGTTGCAGTTTCACTCCCTTGTACATCACCAATGTTAGCCTGAGTCTCTGGATGAAAAATGAGGACAATTCTCACCATTCTGGATATAACACAAAATTCCCTCCTTTCCCTGATGACCCTTTGCCCCACCTCTTCTCCCTTTCCTTCTCCTTCCTTCTTTCCCTGTCTTTTTCTTGCTTACTTGCTTTTCATTTTCTTTCACTTGCTTTTTTCTTTCTTTTTTTTTCTTTCTTCTTTCTCTCTGTCTCTCTTCTTCCCTTTCTTTCCTCAGCACAGGTTTTACTAAAACTCTAGTGCTACTGTGTGTTGCTCTCGCGAAGGTGCTCATGGTCTGATTTACAGTAGATACCAGCATTCCTAATGCAATTTTTATCTCCTTCCCCCCATCTCTGAATTAATACGCTTGTTAATCACATGGAATTGCTAACTTTAGGAAGTCACTAAGTGCTCAGATTTATCTTTTATGTAAATATTTTCAAAGCTATAATTCTGAGCGCTGTCTCGCAGCATGGGAGCGGAGGTGGCAGGGGAGGCTTCACTGTGGCACGTGTCCCGAGGCACGCAGGCTTGGATGATGTTAAAAATGAAATGGGGGCTTTGTGTGTGGCCCCCCCAGAGCCATGGCAGCCCCTTGCTGTTGGCGTCGATGGAAGCAGATGGCGGCTACAGGCCTTCAGCAACCAGTTTGTGCCGTTCGTTTGCTTCGTGGCAGCTCCTCTTCCCTTTTTACCTATTTGGATTAAAACTGCAAACGTTACATTGCACTAAGTCCACTCTATTTGGTAGTTAAAATTAAGCCAGTTCTCTTTTGCTCTTTATAAACTGGTGAGCATCTCCCAGCCTTGAGCGCCGTCACAGGCACGCTGCGAGGAACATCGATGCTGGACCCGCTGCGTGCAGTAGCTCTGGGATGCTCAGGTGCGCCCATCTATCCTGCAAACCGAGAACTGTGCAGTGCCAGCCACGGAAACAGGAGCTTTGAGGATTGTAAAAGCCATAAATCCAGTGGACCAAATTAGTTAAATTTTTCTATTCTATGCCTCACAAAATCCAGACGTTCTTGAGATGAATTCTCCGCATGTAAGCGGAACTGCCGGCAGGTATAAGATGGATATTTTGCACGTGCACATGAGAGCACAGGGACAAATTTGTGCCATGCGGGTTTCCCTGGCAGGTTTTTTTTTTTTTTTNAAAAAAAAAAAGGGGGGGGGGCATGTTTGCAATTCAAGTTTAATAGTGCATTCATCAAGAGCAATAAAGCATTTTATTGCACAAGTATTTCAGGGGATGTGCTGGCCCTGGTAAAAGCATTAGTAAAGGGGTGCATCAGCAATCTCATTTAAAACTGTCGACCCAACGTGAAAAATGTTGCGTTGAAGAATAAACTGCTATTAAGCATGATTAGATTGACCTGCAGGACAGATATTTTAGCTGCAGCAGCACAAGTCGATCAAAGTGAGCATCGCTTAGATTGCAAATTTTTTTTTTTTAACGTCCTAAATTAAAAATGGAAGAGCCTCAGAATATTTAGGACCAGAGAGTGACTTTGGGGGTGAGATTTGTGCATTTGATTCGAAGTAGTTTGGAAAGGTGGGGAAAGGGGGAAAATGTATTAATTGCTGCCCCTTTAGCATACATCGAAAGTATGTTACTCAGATCAACCAATCAAAAAAGAAATTGTGCTGACTCAGCATTCGGGCTAGTCTGCACGTCCGATTGCAGAAGAGATCAGCACTGCACTGCAGTATCTTTCCCTGCCTTTGACACCAGCCTAGCTGGGCAGGGCTTCCCTTGTGTTTCCCAGGACTGGTTTAGGCCAAGAACAAGAGAAGGCCCTGAAGAGAGGAGAGAGTCAAGGTTGCACGAGCCTCGAGCTGCTAACGATCCTTTTTAGTCAGTAAGCAAGAGCTTCCACGCTAGGTTTGCCCTGCCAGATGCAAGCGGCATGAATTGCTTGGGAATATATCTATTTTTAAAGACTTTCACCACATCTTGCACTTAGCAGTGACTGTGGGCGAGGGGGTGGTGTGTTCCTTGCAAGAGAAATATCCTCGCTCCTCAGCTCAGATCCCTCCCCTGAAAGCCCAGGGCTGATTTAAGTACTGCACTTGCAATTCTCTCCCAGAGAAGATGTTAGGTTTAACATTTGATGCTTGACTCTGAAGTTGCTCTTCACCTCGGCCAAGCGGGCAGCAATGCTGTGAGATGCTTTTCTGTTGGGATGTGGGGGGTCATGGTGAGAGCAGCCCAGCGCTCCAAGGATGGGAGCCAAGGGCACAGGCTCCACTGCCAGCTCGCTGGGCTTGCAGATGAGTCGTGTAGCTCCCCTGCCTCAGTTTCCCACAGAGGTGGAGTAGGTGCTCACCATGGAGTTGCTGAAGCCGTTGCTTGCACCAAGGGGCTCAGGCTGGAGAAGCCCAAGGATGAGCCCGTTCTGGGTTTGTAAGGACTTCCCTGCTTTGGTGTTGGCTTGTACAGTGATGCCCGGCATGTGTTTTGGGGAGACAGCACAGCCTGGCTGGACCGTGCCCCCTCTGCCCTCATGCCGAAATGCAAAGACCTGTCTGGACTCCCCAACATCTCTGAGTGGGAGCAGGGTGTGAGGTGCTGACGCTGGACCTCAACAGGGACCCCACGGGGCTGTGGCTGCCTGGGGCTTATCCAAGCAGGATTGAGAAGGGGCCCTGTCGCCTCGCTGAGGAGCTGGGCGATGTGGTCTATGAGATGCTCCAGCACCACGGGGCCGCTCAGCACCTTGCGGATGCTGGTGGTCAGTCTGGGCACAATATTGCACAGGGCCGCGTTGCCGGGTGGCTCTGCCTGTGCCGGGGAGGTTGTGCAATGCCAGCACGGCCCCTGAGCTTGACCGGCTGTGAGTGCATCGGTGGGTACCTGCGTGTGCAGGCAGAGCAGCGTCCCCGTGGGCTGCCTCCTCCTGACCAACCGCTGTGCCCCGTGGTGCTCTGAAGGCATTTTTGCTTGCACTGTTTAACCAGCATCAGCGTGCATCCCTGGTTTAGTTTGTATTTTTACAAAGCGGTCTGTATGGAGGAGCAGAAGCTGATGGTAGTTATCCTTGTCTACAAGCGGAAGGCTTTCAGACACAGATATGTCTTGAAAAAGGCAGAACTTAATAGCCAAAGGTTTTAGCAGTGGGAGCAGTTGCTGGTGGTGCTCAGGAGGCAAGCTACACACTGGGGCTCGGGGCAAGCAGGGCGACTGACATCTCAAACAGATGCAGGGTTTTCCCTTTTTTTTTTTCTTCTTTTTTTTTTTTCAATGATGCACAGGGCAGTGCCTGTAAACACCTCACCATGCCCAGATATGGCCTGCACTGGGACCTGTGCCACTATCTAAAAAAGCCCTGGGCAGACTGATGAGCCCGGTGGGACCAGGGAACAGCTGCTATAAATAGTGCTCATTCTCAGCTGCCCTTCTGGTGGGACTGGATTAGGTGGCATCGGGGCAGCCAAGAGGTGCGGGACTCGTGACCACCGACCGCAGAAGTCACCCAGCAGCTGTAAGGACAGGAGCCATCCCTGCAAAGCCCTTACATAGGCAAGTCAACCCTGGCATTTGGAAGTTGGATAAAGCTACAGGAGCAGGAATCCAGTGACCTAAGAGCAATCAAGAATAAAGTTCATTGCGACGGCTGGGGCAGCGCTTCCAATCTGGGAAGTGACCCGATGTCAGAGGCAGGACTTGGCCTTCGGCTGCTGAAGCTGTTTGGTGCAAGTGAAGGCAGGCGTCAGGAGGGAGCTGGCAACGCGGGAAGCAAAGTATTGCAAGGAGCTGCTGCAAAGAAGAGACTGGTGTCCCCTTCTGGGATGCCGTGGGTTAACTTGCTGGCAGTGAGATTGTTGGGAGCTCTGTTTTAATATTTGTGTTTACTTCAGGTAAACAAATTAACAAAAAAACCCCAAGTCTCAATAACTTAAGGCACCAACTTGATTGAGGGTAGTAGAAAATAATGAATCTCATGCAATAATTTCACTCCTAACCTTGCAGAAGCTGGACAGTGTGGGTAGCATACGTCCACATGGATGCAATATAACTGGTCGCTATACGCGAGGGGTACGTGTAGCTAGAGGCTGCAGGAGCCTGACCCAGCTCCCGTAACAGCGGTGGAAAAGGACTGTGTTTTGCTTGAATTAAGCTCAACCTTGAGTATTTGAAGGAAAAAGATGGAGCGGGGAACAGGGATGGTTTGGCCAAGCAGGTTATACGGCTGTGCAGGCAATACCTGGAGGGGATGTCCTGAAATATGTGCAATGGCGGGTTGGGGATAAAAAGCAGGGAGTGATGCTGCAGCTTGTCACTGAGCCGGTCTGCTGCGGGACAGGGACCGGGATGCGTGGGCAGGCAGGGTGAGAGGGGTACTTATATCTGGGCTTTGTCCCTTCCCCTCCTCACCGGTGTCAGGGCTGTGATGCATGGGGAGCTGCACCGCTTTGCTTTCTTCAAATTAAGCCAGCTTTGTACTAAAGCCTTGTCTTTGAGACAATAAGACGCACACGCACACGCTAAAATCTATTGTGCCATTTTTGCAAAGACCAGCAAAAGTTGCTCACGTGCCGTCCCCTCCCTGTCCTCCACGCTCATTTGGCCTATTTGAAGCTGAATTTATTCCTGGGAAGGTCCCCATCAATTTGCCTTGCTCTTTTGTTGACAAGTTTATTAAAAATCTGGGCAACTACATATTAAACTTTTATCAGTGTCGAGGAAGAATACGTGCTTTGAGTGGCCACAAAAGTTATGGATTGGGTCTTAACGTTTCTTGTTCCACCATTCGGCTGAGTCAGCGTAACAAATAAAAGCTGCCACTTCATTTTTTTTCTCTTTCTTGAGAGACAGTTCCCTTAATACTGTAAGTAACAGACTGTCCAATAACGCAAAAGGGTTTTGAGTGTGGGTAAACATGAGCTTTTTTTTTTGTGGCCGTAGGTCTTTAAGAATTTGAATTATTAACTTAAAATGGGAATAAAATACGAACCCTGGAGAAAGTTATTGCTTCTTAGCTCTGTCCCAGTAGTTTTGGTAAAATAACTGATACTTTACAGTGTTTATATGAAAAAATGCCCCCCATAATAATAATGTTTGTTGTACCACACATGATGTGTTTCCATCCACTGCGAGGGCATGAAGGGGTTGGAGTGACGCTTGGTCGGGGATGTACCTTTTGTGCCACTGCGATATGGGATCTTTGCTCTTTTTCTTTAGTCATAAGACGAAACAAAGAGGAGGCCAATATGTTGCACCAAAGATGTTAAAAATAAAGCGTTAGAATCGCATAACCTAGTTCCCGCTTTGCCATGCAGCTGAGTTTTTAGGAGTTGAAAGAAGCCTGAAAAATAACCGGTGAGAAGGAGTTTGAACTGATATAACAACAGACAGGCAGGGAAAAAAGTGAGTATCTGTAGGACTGAGCTGCGATTCTTAAACTCTGCCAGATAAATAAATAAATAACTATTCCCAAACAGCATCTTTCTCTGCCTGTCACCGTGTCCAAGGATTTTTTAGTTCTTAAACAGGTTTGCTGGCATAATTTGTCAAGTCCAACAGGGAGGTTTCTGTGTGACAGAGGATCATTTTTCACCACACACAGTGGTGCACCAAAGCAGTCCTGCAGGCTCCAGGCAACTCCATAATTAGATAACAGTTAACATACGTGTATTAGGTGGATCATCATTCAAGCTATAGGATATAGTGGAGTCCGTCACTGCTGATACTGTGCCATGCCGAAAGCAGGCAGTGAGCGTTCTGGACAAATATGTCTTTCTCCAGGAGTTTATCTGCATCACCATTTGCTCCAATTATAACTAATTGGACACATATTGCATTTTCATAGCATCTAATTTTCTATTGATTTTAACAGGACTGCTTGGTGTTTTGTACTATTAAGTGGTATCTTGTATCAGTTGCTGTTTAAAAATGCTGAGTACACTCCCCTGTATGGAATTATGCAGTCAGCAGATGTTTTAAAACCTATTTAATTGTTTGGTCCATAAAATGCACAAACTGTATTAGTGAACGGTTTTGTTCTCATTTGAGTGTGTGAGTTGAAAAAAAACCACACCCAACCCCACAACTATTTCCACTGCCAGTTTCAGGAGATGCAGCTCCCAGAGACCTGCTCAGAGCCTTGTGTTTCAGGCAGCTTTGGAGGGTCCGTCTCGGTCCCGCGTGGAGCCAGAGCATTTGCAGCTCCCTCCAGGTATCGATGCTCTGCATTGCCAGAACAGATCAGGTCTGTGCTTGAAATAGGACCTTTCTTTTTACAAGAGGCCTAGGACCAAAATCTGGATTAAGACAGAGATTCTCGTATTAAGAGCCAAGACTTTGATAAGGTCACTTTTGACTTTCCGTATAACTAAGGAATGAGGTGATAATTGTAGGGTTTGGGGCTTTATTCTCTGACATGGATATTGCCGTGTACCTCGGCAATACATCCAAATAAAACCAAACTATCAAATTAGCCGTTGCATTTCACCAAATACTCAGCGAAGCAGGATGAAAGCAATAGTCCTCTGTTCAGTATCATTTAAAGAAAAAAAGACTTAAATGAGAGATTTAGGGGAGGAACGGGGAGGTGGCCTGGCAAAAAGTGTTTCCAGCAATGTGCGGTGGATCACTGGATCACGGATGTTGGATAATGGTATTAATGGCAGAGAAGGTAGATAAAAGGTGATGGAAGTTTTGTTATGGGGCAGCTGAGTTACCCTGGGGTGCTGGTGAGTTTGCCATCAGTGTGCTGCCTTCGCTAGCCATTAGCAAGAACCGTGTTGTGTCTGTGGGAGGCAGGTGAGTTCACGGGGGTGTATAAATTAAATAGACACTTTATTAAGTTCAGGTAATAGTTTTGGTTTGAAAGACAGAGTGGCTGCTGCAATGTCAGCAACTACTTTAGTGCACAAAGGAACTGAGTGCTTTTTAATTAAGTCAAATAAAATCCAAGTGGAAGACTCCCGAGCCTTGTCTGGAGTCTACATTTTGGGTTGAATATCTATAATTTTAGAAATTTTAATAAAACACAGTCCACTTTTCCCCTGTAATAATATAAGTTAAATTAATATTTGATATCTGTAAGGAAAAGGATAAAAGCGGTGAGGTTGTATTTTCTGGTTTACAAATGGCACATTGTGCAGAATACAGCAACAGTGGCATTGATTTAAGCATCCTCGCAAAGACACCATGCCATAAAGTTGAATCATCTGCAGTACAAGTATGGCTGGCTGGTGGAAAAAATAGCAAAGTGAGAGAGTAGACACTTTCCTGTATTATCAAAAGCCACTTCATTTTGGGGAAATTTCCTCCGATTTAGTAACCTTTGGATGGAAATCAAATAACACATTAGCTTAAGGAAAGGGGGGAAAAAACCTTCCAAAGCTAATTACGAAGGGAATGTGCACTTCATTAAGATAAAGCTGTAGGAAATCAATGTTCTGTATTGTTGTTTTTTCCTTTTGATTGGATTTTAGGATGATAAATTGTTAATGCATTTGATCTAAAAATGATTTGTTTATTCAGATGAAGAGCAACAGTACTTTGTCTCATTTGGCCTTTTAGCTTATAATGATAATGGCTTCGAGGGATGCTCATTTCTCAAAAGGGTATCGGACTGGAATAGGCAGGAGATTTCTGGACTCAGAAGGATGGGCCCTATACAAGGGTTTGTTGTAGGCTAATTCTATTGCATGTTGAATCTTCTGCTTCATTAGGAATATTGACAAATGCTGATAAATTCTTTGGCTTTTCTGTACTGTGTATAACACGTCTTTATTAGAATATTGAGGCTGAAGTGGAAAGGCCTTCAGTAGATCAGATCCTCTTATGTTGCCTACTGCTGATCCTACTTGCCATGGCAGTGTTTTGGTAATGTGGGGATTTTGTCCGTTCTCATGCCTGTAGTCATTAACAGCGGACCCAACAACCAGGCCAAAAGCAAAACAGAGGCACTACACGAAGGTTGACAGAGAGAGAAAAGTGATGCATGGCTTTATTCTGTTATTTTGGCTTTGATTGGCCTCTAAGAAGTGTTGCTTGCTCAGTGTGTCCATGGCTCTCCAATGCCATCCTGCAGCATGCAGGGACTTTGCCCAGCTCGGGGATGTGCTGGTGCGATGGACAGGCAGGGTTTGGAGCAAGGTCCTGTGAAGGGTGTCACCAGCACCCGATCCTGGCCCTGGGGGAGAGAACAGTCAGAAAGGACCTTTCCAATTTCACGAGGAAATGGCTGGACCTGGATTCGCTTTGGACAGCAAACCTGAATTTGGTGGTGTCAGGCGGTTGAGGTTTTGAACCTGGGACATGGTGCCGTCGCAGACTGCACTTGCAACATCAGCACAGTCAGGAAGGGAGAGTGACACCAAACCCCTGCTTGGCTCTTAGGGCTAGGCAAAGCTCTCCTGCCAGATCCCGCCTGCTGAACCTGGCAGCGCTGAGCAGGCAGAGGTGAACCCCCTACCCCCACGTTTCACAGGGGTGGGGGCCCACAGGCGTTCAGGGGGTGAGCACTGCCTCACAGGAGAGATCAGGAGCTTCAAGAGAGCTCAGACCTTTGAACACATCTGAGCGAAGCATCTGTAATTCGTCTTGCTCAGATGGCTTGTACAGCCTCAGAGCCCAGCCTGGCGGTACCCGGGCTGGCAGACAGCTGTGCTGTCCCTGCTGGGAGGCTACAAGCCCCCGTGTGTTGCAGCCCTCTCCAGCCGATAACGTGGGCTGCTCTTTCTTGGCTGCTGGGAAAGCCTCACCACCAGAGAGACATCATTTGTTTTGATTAATGGCATCCAGAAGAGAAAAACTAATTTTCTAAAAAGGAAAACCTCACCCATAACTCACTGCAGAGAATTTAAACAAAACGTTACAAAGCATCCATGCCGACTTGCATTGATTTCAAATGTGCTCCCGGGCACTCCCCAAAGCAAAGCCGGGGGGAGTGGGAGGCAGCACTTGTCCGCGGCAGAAGATGCTCAGAGTAACCCCCCCACTGCTCTCCCACAGCGCCGCTTTCAAATGACTCTCCCCAATTCAACGGGACCGGGACAGAGCAAGCATACCTGGGGAGCAGAGCGTGTTTTAAGTGCGCGGTTGTGATGCTCAGACAGCTTGGTGCATGCTAACCCAAAATCCGTGTGCCCACCTGGGTTTAGCTTGCAGGCTCAGTGCAGCATCGGTCACCAATGACACTTCCACCTCCCCCCAATCACCGGTAAATAATTACTTTCCTTTGCCTCCTGTAACTCACCAAAGGATGAATTTAATACTTCCAGGTCTTCACTGTCTAAGTTTCCATTTAGTTCCTTGGCTTGATTGTCTCTTGAAAAGGTACCTAGAGATAACTCGATTAAATTAATTGTAGAGCTCTTTTTAAAAAGCTATTCTCTCTCTCTTTCTCTCTCTCTGTCTCTCTCTCTCTGTTTATTTATAGGCAGCTTAGAGTAATGGGTTTGGGCAGTTAAGTGATCTGCAGTACTTACCGTTACAATGCAAAGCCTGTATTTCTTGGGGAGCTATAATGCTGGCCCACTTGCAATATTTCTGCATGCAGTGGTTATAAGCACAGGTGCTTTTTCCTAGTATCATCTTGCAGTGTGGTGGGCTGCGAGGAAGAGGGGGGAAAAGTCACCTTTGCCTTATGACGCATATAAATTCTTTAAATAGGTTATGCACATGGCAATGTGCAATATCTGCGCGTGGCTCTAGGTTAAGAAGGAAAGGCCTGACTTTATTGGCTCCCACTGCAGAAATGATTGGAGCTGCTGTGATTTTAAAATTTGATTTACCGAGTTATTTTTAGCAGTGGGGTGGTCATGCTGCAGGGCTCTCCGGGAGAAATCAACTCCCCAGCACCGCAACACGAACCATCGCACGAGTGGCTTCGGTGGCAGTGGTGTGGCAGGGCTGCCTGGCACGGGCTCGCTTTTGCCGTTTGGGGGGCAAATTGCCTGATTATGAGATTGCAAGAAAGAAAAGCCATTTTTTTCCATTTCCCCCCTCTTTCTTTTCCTTTCCACCTCTTTCCCGTTGGTTTCTGGTGATGGCAAATACAACCATTGCTTGTCTCAAGCAGATCTTAAAACCACTGAAACCACTGATTTTAATGCCAGATGAGAAAACACGGGGAGCCTCAGGGTAGGCAGGCAGAGTCTGCTAACCTCTAAAAAAGATTTCAGGTATTTCAGCCTCTTCCTTCTCCTTTGCCAAGGAGAGCCCTGAGGGGAGAAGAGCTCTGCAGCCCTGAGTTACTGGGCTGCGGGCTGGGCTGGCCGTAGCAAGGGACATCTCTCTGCTTTACCTGCTGTTGCGTGTTAGGTGGCACTTCAGACACTGAAACACAGGGCACAGAGGAGGACAGCAGACCATCAAACACTGAAAGGAAGAAGGCAGGAGGTGACAAGGAAAGTATCTGGATTAAAACAATAGCCTTTACTTATGTCACGCTGTAATAGCAACGTGGCTCTCAAAACAGACGGAGCCAAATACTGGGTTTAAAAACGCTCCAAGGCTGGTGGTTACCACTGCAGACTATTCCACTGCTGTTAAACCTGACTCTTTAATTCAGACCCGCTCTTCAGCCGCAGCTGCTAAGAAGCCTAAATAAATCCCAACTGCCTGAAAGTGAAGCCATTTGAACCAGTGCAACATCAGGCAGCAAGTTCAGAAGAGGTCCAGGCGGCTGGGAAAGAACAGACCCTGAGGAATTGCCCTCTTTGCTGGCCACAGCCCATGAGGCCAAATGCTTTGCTAAAGCTGGTAAAATGGAACCAAATCAACTGTTCAATGGATTTGGTCCCCTTCAACCAGCTGTAGCTGTGCATTGATCTCTCAGACGTACCTTGGAGGATAAAACACTTGAACCAGACCAAGGCAACTCAGGTAGCAGAAGATAAATGGCCACGTGAATGCTGCCGATAAGGAGATTTTGATGACTGGCATCTGCAGGTCTATCACTCGGGCTCTAAACTGGTGGGCTGAGCCTGAGTCATTATGTGGTTGCCAGTCAATTCTGCCTAACGGAGACCACTCAAGATTGATAATCTCTATCGTCCTCCTATATTGATCTCAGCTGTAATTCAGGACTCTGTATTTCAACTGGAAATGCTGTGCATTTTCATATGTATTCGCTCATACCTACCCGGGAGCCCCGTGCCTCAGTGTTTCATCCGCTGCAACGAAGAATAAACGTTTTGATCTGAAGTTCCCTCCTTGTGTTTTGTACCATGCGTCCAGCTGCTCGTTCGGTAGGCTCTAGTGAAGAAATGGGTTGTTACAGGGCTACCAGAGCTGGGAATGAGTTGGGAACACCAGCTGTTTCCTAATTGCCCCAAATTGCAAGTATCCACAGCCTGTACTAGCCAACAACGGTTTTTTGTTTGGGAGATAAAAGCTATGCTCTGAAAAAAGGGTCTCCAGTTTGACTTTGACCTAAAAGATTTGTAAAGTGTCTACCCCAGTCTGGTCCTTATAAGCACTAATGTTATGCTAATGGGCTTAAAGAAAATCGCTCACTTTCTCATGTAATAATGATTGGTGGGAAAGTAAGCTGGGCGTCATCTTTTCCTAACCATCGTAAATCTATAGGACTATCACAAGCTATGAATATTGTTGGTGTAATGAGCCATTTGGATGCAAAAGTCTGATGTGAAATTATTCATGTCCTTACTTCTAAAAGACATGGGGCCCAAGTTAAGCCCAGGCATGAGAGAGTGCAGAGATTTGTCTCTTTTCACACACCAGAAATTTGGTTCACTTGATTCCACATCTCTGGTCCTTTAGGTACCTTTTAAATGTTCTTACTAGGGCCAAGAGTATTCGTGTGCTTTAAGATAAGGAGCTATTTGCTGGGTCTGAGGATTAACATGCATCTAATATTTATGTCACTAGGTATTTAAAAGGCAAAGATATCAGGAGCAATGTTACTGCAGGAGCACCATTCTTCAGCTAAAAGGAAAACGGTGCTTACCCACTTCTGCTAGTTCATTTTTCTACACCTTAACAGTGCCTAAACATCCATGCTGAAATCCTACTGAAGTCTACATGGGTGGGTTTTTTTCCACATACTTCAATTAGATCAGGCACGTACCCGGTATTTCTGCCCGAGAACAAGTTCAGATTGAAAAGCGCACACGGAGCTGAGACCTCAGGTCTCCAGCTCTCTCTTTTGGGATGCAGCGATAAATTCTCACACTGAAAAGACTGCTAAGATGTCAAAACTTCACTAAATGTGGCTAGTGCCTCTATAGCTGCCACGCAGTGAGACCATCTTCCGTGGTGAAACCCCCTTTTGCTAGAGCCTGGATCTGTACAACAGTGATGACAGATACATTCCCAGCGAGCTGCCGGGAAGACGTAGGTACTAAGTTGTTCTGTTACTTTCTTCCCTTTCTGCGGTTCATCAGTACTGAAGTATAAATAAGCCAGCAAGGAGAAGCGGTTTTATCAGAACTGATCAGAAATATTTCCTGCTTTTTTTTTTCTTTGAAAAATGCAAAAATGGGAATCAACAGATGAGGTCTTGGAGAAGGATGTTTTCCTTCATGCCACCAGCTGATTTCTTGGAAACACGTAAAAGAAATTACCGGTTTATTTATTTATTTATTTATTTATATTCACAAATGCAACATCTTTCCAAACACCCAACAATGCCTCCAGAAGGGCTTTGACCTGGCCTAATAGAAGAGATCCA
Organism: Fregata magnificens; assembly: GCA_013389945.1. Classification (NCBI taxonomy): domain Eukaryota; kingdom Metazoa; phylum Chordata; class Aves; order Suliformes; family Fregatidae; genus Fregata; species Fregata magnificens. The sequence goes on along the minus strand of WAAD01034922.1, from coordinate 318,626 downwards.
AACCTTTGCAGCATCCATTTGCTGATATTTGTGCCTGCAAACAGAGGAAAATGAGCAGCTCCAACAAATCCCCGCGTTAGCATGGAGCCAGTTTGCAGCCGTGGGTAGTAATGACGCTCATGGCTTTCTAGCTGCAGCCACAGAGCACAGCTCTGCCCTTGGCAAAATAGTCAAGTGGCCACCACCTCTGGAGCTGCAAGTCACATCTTGACACGTTGTCTTTCCCAGCCAATTAATTGCTTTGCAATTAGCAGTGCTGGTTTCTGAGTGCTACCCAATCTCACCTCTTAATTTTCATCTCAGAAGCATCAAGCGAAGGCATCCACTGAGACGGCTGAGCCACTCAGCAAACACCTTAACACTGTCACCGTCAGTCCTGAGATTCATAAACAAGAGAGGGTGGGGACGAAAGCACAAAGGAAGGGGAATCCTCAGCACAAGTCCCTAATTGCTGGCAGTCTGGACTGTGAATGATATCGGGACTCTAGAGGAAAAGGTTGAGTAGAAACAGATGCTTCCAGCGGGCTGTGGCCTGGGTTTCCAAAATACCACACTCCTCCCCCCTGCTCCTGCAATCTGGGTTATTCTCCCTTGTTCCCCAGGGCTGCATCCAATGTAAACAACACCAGTATTAAAATTCTTTCTTGGTGATGATAATTAAGTTACTAAAAAATGTCAAATGGGGAAGCTGGAGGCATTGCATTTTGAACAAAACCATGGAATGTAAATGAAAATGTTTTCTCCTTAAAGAAGTGTGGTCCATATTTAGGTACCGCCAAAGCCACCTGAGCTTCAAATAGCAGGAAGGCTTCCAGTTCTCTTGAAGCTACAGAATATATGAATACACAGGGACCACAAAAGTTGGGCCATGTAATTTAGATGCTTAAACGTGGACCCCACCTTCAGGCACCCATGCCTGAAGATTTCTGCCAGTATTTTTATTGCCTAATTATGTCTTTATGGAATGAGAAATTCAGTTCACTTAGCAAGGAATTTCTATAACAATACAGCCTATTATGGTGTAATTGAGGAAATACAAGGCCCAAGCAGAAGGTAGCTGGTAGACTTCAGGGGAACTCTCTGGGGACTGCTAATATATAGGGACAAACCTAAGGCATGGACCAAAAAATTACAAATATCCCTCCCAACAGTTTGTCTTTCAAGCCCTGCTCACTCCCCAGTCCCTCCTGATGCAACAGCGGTGTTCCAGAGCAAATGGAGCTAGCTCACGGCTGCCCATTTCAGCCAACAGCTGCCCAAGTCATGAACCTGCCCATGGTCTGAAAATTGGATCTGCTTCAGTCGGTTTCCCATAAAGCACAGCTCTGAGTGGAAGTTTTACCACTGACTTTGAAAACCCCAGGATCAGGTCCTGGCTAAGTCATTAGAAGCCTTTAGCCAACCACCCTTAACTACATCAAATCTAATTGTCCTCTATATCCACTAAGAGGCTGCTCTGATGGCCCACCAGACACTGCTGTTTTCCTGGAAACCCTATTAGCTTCTCAAACAAGGCAATCCTGAGGACTCAGTCCTGCAAACCTTCTGTGCAAATATTAAATAACAGTGAATAATTAGCAGGAATAATCCTTTTTTGCTTGACCGCCTTCTGTAATAAAGACCTTTGTCAGCAAATGCAAATGTTATTTTGAGGAGCAATTCATAATCTAGATCTGCTAAACACATCAGCCTAAATACACTAATACTCTAATATCCACTGTATTTATACAGGACTTAAGACAGATAAAACCAGACATGTTATCTGTCCCAAAGACCTGAGAGCATACATCAGTCAAGTGTAGGAAGAGAAGGTGACGAAAGAGGTGGTAAAGAAGGGAGCCACCTTTACTTCTGATACATCTGCAAGCGCATCTCTGGGTGGAGCAATCAGATCAGCTGGATTCTGTCCATGGAGTTTTATTATGTGCATCCTTTTCCTTCATCTGTTTTTTTTCTGAGAGGAGAGAAAAGAAGGGACAAGCAAACCAACAGGCAGATAATTGTTCTGTGCTGACAGTTTGTCAAGTGAAGGAAGCACAATTTTAGTCAAGAGATCTACGTTACCGCTTGAGCAGAAGTCTCTTCTTTTCCTCCCAGATGGCATTGACATATAGCCTGAAGGGGCTATCAGGATACAAAGATAAAGGTGGTTAAAGACATTAGAAGCTGTACAATGTGAGCAGCATCTACACCAGGACCATCATCTGGGAGGAAGATTCATCTTGACATATCGGGCAGAAGACAGACCTTCTACTGGTGTTATATATAGCTGTTGAGCCAAAGGTATTTTTGAGATAGACAAAAAAATATGTATAAACCTGCTGCTAACCATGCCTTTTCTAGTGGGTCTTTATTGACTCTTGAAAAACTATGACCAATAAATGCAATGATCTGCCTTTCCCTTTCTTTCCGTGTGAATGATAGCTCCTGCAAGGTGTTTATCACTGAGTGCAATGACTGGCTTGAGCCATTCATGTCTGACTCCACTTCCCAGCAAGCTATTGAATGCATCCTCTTCGTTGCAGGGCCACCAGCATTTCCCAGGTCCTGCCAGCATTGCTGTTAATAATAAATATTGCACTCAGAATAAGATTCTAAATCTTGCCATAGGATGGAGGGAATTTGCATTTCTGCATTCCTTGAGTTTGGTGTTGCATAAGTTGCTGTAATTTACTTGCACAGAGAAGGGGCTTAATACTCTTCTATTTTTTTAATAAGCTGCACAGCCCTTTCGTACAGTGGGTGCAGCTGGAGGGATAGAGAACTGCAATGGGGGGACTTCACCTGCAGGCAAATATCCTCTACTTCCCTCAAAAGCGATGAAAATGTCAATGCTATTGACACAATCCCTAATTAAAAATGACTGCCATAATCATACATATGATAGCTGTAGGACATTAGTTTGGATTAAACGTAAACAGCGAGATGTGCTGCACGTGTTCTCCAAAGGAATGAAGGGCTGGATGATGGTATCTTCTGTACATCCAAGCAAGAACAGAAGAAGGATGCCTCTGCTCCTACGCACGGGCTGCTCCTCTGCTGCCCAGCCCTGGTGAGCTGTGCAATGACGACTGTCTGCGCAGCCTGAGCTATTTGCAATCGCGAGATAAAACATGTCCACGTGTACTTCTTTGGCTGAGGTTTAAGCAAACATCCTTTACTTCGTGTTTGATGTGGACAGGCAGCACGTGCATGGCGGGTCGTAGCAGCTTGACATGTTCATGCATTACCTCAGTTACTGCAGCAGTGCTGAGCTGTAGTAACACCCCAGCCTGGGGTGTGCAGAAGTCCTCCTTTTTCTCCCAAGAAATAAAATCCTTCCTTTTGAGGTATTCAGCAAACAGAATTACAACAGAAAATAGCTTGTCAATGCCCCATGCAAATTATTTTCTTATGCAATTGGTCTGCCTGGATTGGACAGACTCCTTGTTTTAATGTTCATCTGCTCTTACCTTATGCTTGTGATATTAATATATGCCCAGGCATCTCAGCAGGCTATAGATAGTTGTCTTTTATTGTACAACACCAAAAATAAACACTGCGATGTTCCATGTAGTCCCAGGGCTGCAAGGTAGCATTGCACCACAGAGCTGGGGCTGAGCACAGAAGCACCATCACAGCTGCTGTGCCTACAGGTGGGCTACAATGAGCTGAACAACTGAGAGCGGAGGCAGAGCATGGCCAGTCTTTGTCTTGAAGGTACAAGAGACTGAACACCAAGGACTTCTTTTCCACCTCTATGTGGGACAGGTATTTCACATCACTTAGCACCTCCCTCCGATAACGTTTGCCTCCAGCTCTTTCAGCCCTCCCCCTCCTATAAATCACTTTATGCCGTGCATGACAGATAGCTTCTGCTTTCTCCTTTTACTGCTACGGGGAGAGGGGGAGGGGAAAGAGTGAGAGTGAGAGAGACAGGGAGAGATTTGAAACTGTTTTGCAAATACGCAAGTGTTCAGCCATGAGCTGATATCCTGCCAGGGGTAAGAGGTGGCCGCGTGCTGCTCTAGCTCAGGAACAGATAATGAATTATCCTGCAGTCCCTCCTCAGCATTGTGGAAGGAATTAATTTCTATCACCCTTTCATAAGGCAGTTCATTCTCCTGCTCCTGGGCTCCTCTTCCCCCAGCCTCTGCCATCCCCTTGCTAAAGGGGCCACTTGGTTGCTGGACAATTTACTGTAGGACAATTAGCTCATACTGGCTGCTCCTGCCATGGCCATGGATGGAAACAGGTCTGTGTTTCCCTAAACATCCGCTCTAAAGATGACAGCCCTCATTTCAATTTCTTTTGCTACCCAGATTGGCTGCCAAAGCTCCTGATTTTGTGCCATCGTTGTTTTACTCAAAGGGTAGGAAAAAGAGCTGTGTCCCCTCATGGGGTGGCTTAGATGGCTGGGCTTGCCCTGCACCGAGCTGATCTGCCCATTTGCTGTAGCAAGGTGTGGTCATCGCTTTGGCTCCAAGTGCCGATGGCTGGGAAATGTCTGATGAACTAACTTTCTATCACAGGGACTTCCTGCAGAATTTAAGGAGAATTTCCAACCCTGAGCCCTCTTCTCCCTTCCTGTGCTGAAACTGCTCTTTTGTGAAATTCCAGCATGCTCTGTGCTTTAGTAATGCAACGCAGCAATGAATTATAAGTAGACTTTTGTCTAATACCATGGCAGCCTTATTCCCAGATGGACAGTAATCATAGCCAGTTTGCCCCATCTATCTTTGCAAGAGAGTTTGAGGTTTTTACACAAAGAAAAGAGTGGGGGGAACACGTTGGTTGTTAAGTATTTAGGGGGAAAAGTGAATCACTTGGAAAGTAAAGGCATAATCTATCTTTCCATGGTGAGGAGCATGGCCCAATGAGCCAAAAAAAGCCTGGGAAGGACAAAACGTGGGACAACCCTTTGAGCTGGGATATGTCAGTCACAGAAAGAAGCAGGTAAAGAAAAAAAAAAACCTGCGCCATTTATGCCATAGGACGGTGTTCAACTGCCGGCAGTTCCCAAGTCCAATGATCCTGACCCCGAAACTACCATTTGTAGAGCCTTAAGAGTCGTACCCTTCTTCATTTTAAAGCAGACGATGCAGTGTGAAGCAGTCAATAAAAAAAAGGGGATTTTAGGAAACCAGGGAACAGCCAGAAAGTAGCTATTAACTAACAGCTGGGCAGAGACTTAAACCACCTCCAGACCCCACACCTCTTAAACCCGGGAGAAAAGTCGAATCTGGATCCAGAGCTTCTGCATCGTGGCTCAGGTCCATCACCGGCAACTGCAGAGGATTTATCCGGTGAATACGCCCAGCCTGACTTTGCAGATTCCCTGTGGGCAAATGGCCCCCTTGACACCCGCAGGAGCCTCTCCTGTGTCAGGGCTGCAGAGAAGCCGGCGCTCGCTGAAGCCTCCCCATTGGTCTGCCAGCTGAGTTATTGCAGGATCCGGCCAACGTTCACTGCTGGGCTCCTAACAGGTTGTCAGACTACGTGGTGCAGTGAGGAAGGAGCTGGCAGGTGTCTTAGCCCTTGTTTTAGACACTGTTGGTCACCAGAGCTCTTCTGCTTGCAGTTGTGAGTGCTTTTTGCACTTCTGAATAGACAGGGTGAGGCTGGAAATGCCCAGCGGTTTGCTGCTTGCGCTGATGTTGATGGATGCGATTCCATGACTTTACTAAGGCAACTTCATCTCCTGCGAGTGAAGCTGGAGTTAAGCCTGGTAACACCCTCACTTCACTTTGGGGATGAGTATTTCATTCTCAGCTGTGGTGGAAGTGCTAAAGATTCCCAATAATACCTCTTCTTCATTTTAAAGCTTTGATTATTATATCCAGCATGTAGTTTGACACTAGAAATTTTTATGTGGGGTGTTAGTAGGTTTTCAAGCATGGACAAATTGATTCATGAGTGGATTAAACTGATGCATCTTTTAAATGGAAAACTGACATAATTTTCCATCAGAGACTTGCGAATAAAGCACATTTACTTGGTTAATCCATTTTTTTTCTGCACTAAGTGCACTACATAAGGTATAAAAATATCAAATCAATAGCCAAAGAGTATATAAAAATGAGACTGAGTGATCAGAAACCATGTGTGAGCCACCCTCTCCTTGGCTTCTTGTAGGACTCCAACTTTTGTTTCTGCTGCCAAAAGATCCATTCCCAAAGTCGCCCCAGGATGGTGAGGCTGCAAAACCCCAGGTGTCCTTGCAAGTCCCAGAGGGGAGTGGGTGCAATGAGCCACCTGCTTCCAGGGGTCTCATGGCATCGGCTCTCCTTCAGCCCTCCCTATTTTTAGAGGTAGCTAGTTTGAAGGTGTTGAGTTTTTTTTCTTTATTAGTTTTTTTATTATTATTGCAGAAGGAACTGGGTAGCGGGCATGTGTAAAAGACAAAGGCATCTTCCAGTACATTTGTGCAAGGAGCCTGTCCCAGCCTGCCAGGGAATCTGCACAAACTCTCCTTTTTTATTTTTCAGCTAGAGTACAGCACTGTTATTTCAAAGAAAATGCCTGCACAGCCTTCTCTCTGCAAACACTGCAACCATCATTCGATCAGTGCAACTCTCTCGTGTGAGCTAATTTAACAAGCAGTTGCTTTGCAGGCTGTGGAGAATTGCCTCTTACCTAATAATTCTGCTAATTTGCTTAACTTTCCCAGATTGCAAACAGTCCTACTCTGAACAAGCAGCTTTCTAAATGAACCCCTAGACAATTTCTTGACAAGAGGGGAAAGGAAAGGTGGATGGCTCGGGAGGTTGAAGCTCACAGTCTTTTATTTTTGACCTTTGGGCCAGCATTCAGATTTGCTTGTCGGGAAAACTGCATTCAGGATATATTTTCTTCAGGGATTTATGCTACCCTTTTGCTTGTAATTATTCTCACTTGATGTCTTCCATAAATTAAAGATGCTTCTATTAGTGAGTTCCAGTCCTCTCAATTATCTTGCTAAATTCTCCTTATTTGTGGCCGTGAGCTACACCACCAGGATCGTCATCCTTGCAAAGCTCCTGGTCGGTGGCTACAGGCAGAGAAATAAGGAAAGTACATGGCTAATACAAATGTCTGAGCAATCCCAGAAAGAAATGAAAACTGCAGTAAAGGTAAATGTTAGACTATTTAAAGACAATGTTAACTATTGATTTTTGAGAGGACACTACCTCTTCAAAGGATGGCAAGCATACCTTCAGATACAGACGAGGCAACCTAGATGGATGGGGGAGAGAGGGAGGCGAGGGAACTGGGAACACAGAGATTTTCCCGGAGACTAAAATGAACCCTTTATGAAGCCTTTGGGATTAAAGAGGTGGCTTAGGTCTTTCACGGAGTCCACCCTTCAACCCGTTTATGCACCATGCCTTTTCCAAGAAATAAAGGGCAAAGAAGCACTGATGAGCAATAAAGAGATAAGCAGCAAAGTACTCGTTTCACTGGTGTTTTCCAATGAAAAATGAACCCTCAAGCACACCCAGTGATTTGTTGTCTAAGTGGCAAAGCTCACCAAAGTTCTTGATTTTGCTTCCAGCAGAGGTGCTCATTGCTCATTCTCACATCCTGCAGCAACTCGGACTCATGACGCGGCGCTCGCTCTTCCCACCCACACCTGCCTGCACGTGGAGTGGCACCACCACCGCTGCAGCAGGGACCTGCGCTCGCTGCTGGTACGGAGATCCAGCCAGCTAGCAGAAACGGGGGAGCAAAACTATCATTCTCCCTGTACCGAAAACTAGGAACTTGTGGGAAATTATAACCAACTTGGCAATTTCCTATTATCCTTTAATACAACAGGATAGGCTATGATTTCATATGGTTTAAGAGAAAATCAAGTCTAGAGTAAAAGCCTTGGTTTTTAAGAAATACATCTCCGTATATATATATTAGAAAAAATATGCATATATAGGTACATATATATATATATATATATACACACATACTTGCCTTATGGCCCATGCTGTGATATCCCTGCCAAAGCATCCTGGAGCAGATCTTCCTGGCCTTGGATGCATGCATCTGCAAGGAATTGTTCCTTTCAAGCCGTAGTGCAGAGACGATGCTATACATGGTGCTATGGGAAAATGGCATGATAGGAATTTAGTTAGGGGATTTAAAGGTCTTCCAGACCTGCATTTTCAAAAAGCGAAACTTCTTATCTCGATGGGTGTTTTGGAACAGCAGGAAAGAAGGATCTAATCCAGTGATGTGTAATGTCAGCTTGGGCAAACTAATTTTGCATGTGGTTACAACGACTTTTTTGGAGGCTAATTTGGGTCTTAAAAGAAAAATAATTATACACATCTATACAACAAAGGAAATGGCTGATGCTGGGGGGTCACTACTGACCTTGGCAGATTTTGAAGAGTGTACACGAGAGGAAAAGACCCTCCCAGCACCCTGCATTTACCCTCTACAAGTCTTTTGGGTGCTTCAGTCTGAAGATCCCCATAGGGCTTATAACCCTTGCTCGCCTTCTTTGGCAGCCAGGTCAAGTTGCAGAAACTCCCTATTCCTGGTAGATCCTAAACACAGCGCAATACGGTATTACTGCCTGGAGTAACTTCTGGTTAGATGTATTAGTTCAATAAGGAGGTCTTCAGACAGTGTTAAATGACAGATGATATAATTTTTGAATGCGATGTTCATCTGACTTTTATTTTCTGATGTTTTGACTCATTGACTTGATATCTCTCTATTATGCACACACCTCTGGAGATGTTGCTGGCAATGATTATGCATAGCATTGAGTTAGTGAATAAAACCACTCCAGGAACTGCTTTACAGATCACAGTATCGTTTTCTCTATAATTGTCCCACAAACGGTGGAAGTTATATGGAGAGAGCAGTGTGCTCTGACAGACTGCATATTTTTGCAGTGTGCATCAGATCTCACTTTGGCTTCTGAGACTTATTTCTGATGGTTCTTGGGGATTTAACTTTAAGACCAATGTATTTTAGTATCCATATATGCTCCACTGTTCATGTCATCCAGCAGCAACCAAGGATGAGCTGTCTCCTTAATATGGATGAGACACCAATTTATCTAAGTTATCACCTCCCAATCTCTCATTCATCTCTGCTGTTAACTGCTGTGTTTCTGACATCCATTCCTAAACTATCAGCAACATCTTCTCCTTCAATTGAAACCATAAGTAATTTTTGGCTGGAAGTTCTTGTTATGTATATAATGGCTTCTTCATCTCCCAGCTGGAATTCAACCATCAGGTGACTGAACCAGGCTCTGGACACCGCATTTTAAACCCACAACATTGCATAGATCCACGCAGCACGGTAAACCAAAAGTCAGGGTGTCTTTCCACCATCTGAAAATATATGACCAAATTAACATGTCCCAGGCTTACTTTGAACAACACTGCAGCCCCAGTTGTGTACAGCCCAGGTATTCGACTGCAAAGTCAGCAATACTTTCCCCCTTCCTGAAGCATTCCCAAACTTAGCCCTACTCCTGGTATTCTCTTTACAGAAAGTCCCAGTGGTATTATGTATCAAATAAAGGTCTCATTACTTAGTTTCTGGTTCCTTCGTGCCATTGCTCTCATTAATCATCCTGTTCTTCAAGCCAGTGCTACAAGCTATTAGGACTCTCTCGCTCCCCACCCCTCAGGTGGAGATTCCCCCCACCCTGCAGTTCCCCTGCCCCTTCGTGCTGCACGTGCCACGGGAGCACCGACCCGCTGGAGACCGCTGCTGCTGGTCGGGCCAGTGCTGGGTGGCTGGGGACCTCTCGGCTGTGAGCTCTGGACTTGAGTCTTAACGCAAAGAGATGGTCTCCCCTTTCTGCCCAGCCTTGTCTCGAGGCACCTGGGGATGCTCCTGCCGCTAAATACCCCAATGCTGTCAGCTTTGTGCCTTGTAGCATGTCTAGATGCAGCCCCAGTCCCAGGCAAAAAGGAAAACTCTTTGATCATGCCCCAAACCTGTTAATTTCACCCCCAATTTCCCTCCAAAAATTGTTGCAATTTGATAACAACAATTTTGATGCTGCAAATTGGTAACAATTGAGGACGCAGAATCTGCATCGTCCCCTTCTCCCCCATTTGAGTTCCCATTCAGTTTTATTTCCAGGGAGCTCCGAGGTCCGGCACAGAGACCACTCGAAAGAGTCCCAGTCTGCATTCCCCCCTGGCAGAAGCGCTGCAGCCCACTCTTCCCACCCCTGCTCCCACTAGCCACTGCCCTGCCCACGCCATGCAGCAGCGCTTCTGTTTGCAGTGTGGGACCTAGGGAGTTTGCTACTTTCTCTGGGTAATATATTTTTCAGCAGCACAAATGACTTGCTTAAAGCACTGGAATCCAATTCGCTTTGTGCTGAGGATGAAATGCAAAAAGGCAGAAGAGCAGAGGAGAGCAGATCCCCCCTCAGCTCTGTGAATTCACCAAGTCCGAAGGTTTATTCATTTTAATTAGCCTTGGAATTCATGTATATGTGTGTATATATATATACACACATATGAATTCATATAATGACACCTAATTAATTTAAAGTTTGGCATTTCAGAACAGGTAATTAAAATAGTTCATTGTTGATTAATCACTTGCAAAATAAATTATTAGCAATATCACTGTTAGCATTATGTTTATTACTACAATTTAGAGAAATTAAGGCAGTTCACTTACATTAAATTAAACATGAAAGCACAGATGTAATGTACCCTAGACAATATCTATTTACTCGGAGAACAAATGTGATGTGTGCATTACAGTACATTTGCTAGGTCATACATCTTGGATGGCCTCTTCATGTCACTACCAGAAACCTAATACCAACACACAGACGATTCCCATCTCTTTCCGTAAATATAAAAATAGGATCTGCTGGATATTAGCACTTGCTCTGCACTGCAGTGTGCTCCAGGCAGCTCTGGCTGATCTGCGGACGCTGAAGGCAGCTTGGACCCACAGGGGATGGAGGGTGGCTCTGCAGCACCACACCTGGACCCAGGGAGTGGGGACCTAATGGGGACATGAAGGGCCACACCAAATGCAAGCCCCCAAAAAACAGAAGTGGGAAAGAAAATCAAATTTTTCACTCTTCAGCAGGACCCTGGGCCACTGTTATGAGCCGAATTACAGCCAAACTGCACAGAAACGGAATAAATCTCAGCCTGACTCTACGAGGTGCTAAAGGCTTAAACAGATCGTTTAAATGTAAGATGAATTTGATTTTTAAGCAGCTCTCTGCTGGGGTGAGGAGAGATTTTGTCCTGTGGGGAAATAAGTATCCCTTGCTTTTAACAACTGTTTTGTCTGGAGGATGTTCAGCCTGGAGTCTAAGGGAGCAATAGGGAGAAGTCAGTAGAGATGAAGAGGACACAGAGCACCTCACAACACATTTTCTGGACCTGTCTCTCTGTGGCTTTATAGCTATGGGAAATAATCTATAATTAGGTGTATAAAATATCTCTCTGATCTCTTTGCTTCTGGCCCAAAAGAGCACAGAATTGATAACTCAATTATCGCTGCTGGAAACACAAATAAATTAAAAGCACCTGGTAGGAGGAACTCTGATGGAGGGACACCCATGCAGCACAGCGGATGCTGCTCTTTAATTGTGAGCTCAGAGGCAGTTAAAGCCCTGGGGCTCAGGCTGGAGCAGGAGTGGGACCAGACTGAGCCCTTTGCTCTCAGATGTATGGGAATAGTCACAAAGTGGGGGCTCGATGGAGCCAAATGTCCCCCTGAGCTGACGGCAGAGGTTGGCAGAAGCACTGGGGACAGTGATGTCACCTGAACCCAGGAGCAAAGTCGGGATGCAAGCTTTGGAAGTGGTGACATCTTCTGGGAAGAGAGGGACGTCTTGAATGACTGGTGAGCTTAGCTTGGTTACGGGGTGAGGGAAAGCGGGGTTGGGTTTTAACAGTTTTCAGCATAAGAAAATAATTAGTGCCTAATCCTGTCCCCAGCAAATTCCTGGGAGTTTTTGTTCTGAATTTACAAGCAGAGCAACATAGGATATTGAGGGTCTTCTTCATTTTTTGCCAAGTCATCTAGCATTTACCAAAACCCCTCTCTCCACTGAGGCTTGTTTTTAATGACTCCGGTGCTGAATTAACAGTCTACACCGGTGTGGCAATGACAACAGTCACTAATGACCACTCTGTTTGTCTAAGCCACATGCTGAGCACTGATTTCAGTCCCTGCCACAGACTCTCTTTGCAAAAAGGCTTCTGGGTCTTTTTAAGCAATTTAAAATGTGCAGGATGAGCTGGCCTGTCCATCCCTGCTCCTTTGATATTCTGCTGCCTGGAAGTGTCCTTGAGTCAACAGGGAGCACCTGTAGGGAAGTGTGACCTGGCATGATGTGAAGAGCAGGAGGAGAAAAGCCTTTGAAATTTCATATCCCGTTCTGATGACCCACTCAATAACCAGTGAAATTATATTTAAACAATCTGCCCTTTGATGCAATCTCAGCCAGATCAGAAGGGCAAGTGCAGTTTTGTGGAAAGATCTGTTTTTATTAGGCAACACATTTTGTGGCCCCATCGAGAGGGTGTGACAGTGCAGACGCATGCAGGTATTATTTTAAAAAGCAAAGCACAAGCACTCTGCAGATGATCCCCAAAATCTTTATGCCAAAAACATTCCACCATATCACACTGTACAGGACATTTTCACCCAAGAAATTGTTTCTTGGGTGAGGGAGGGCATAGATTCAGCTTTGTGTAGTGCCACTGCATGGTTCAAACGATGCAAAACCCAGCCAGGGTCACACGCACCCCATGACAGCCGTGCAGGAAAGGAGGCATCACCTGGGGAAGGTACCAACTCATCTCATCCCAAGCAGTGTTCCTCCCACTCACTCTGCCCATAGGCATGCGTTGCTTTTCTGCTGGAGCACAACAGTGATAATATGCACTTTATGAGCATGACAGGTTTTTATTTAGGCAGCAGTATTGCCCACAAAGAAGCCTGGTGCACATCATCCTTCCTCTGCCCATTGCGTGGGGCAGATGTTAGAGCAATTCTATCTGAAAGCTTTTAGCTCCTGTAACTGATGATTTATATTTGTGCAGTAATAGCCAGATGCTGCAATAATAGTAAGGATTTAATTGTTTTAATGAAAGTAGATTTTTCTGCATTCAAATCAATTTGCTAAGTTTGGATGATGGAATATAAGACTGGATTTGGCTGTGCTTTTCATGTGCCCTGAACAAAAAGGTACAAGCCATTTCAAAAGAACTAGCTTGGCATACTGAAACTTTTAATAAGTAGTATCTGCATAACTAAAGGCAATAGGAACAGCCCAACCTGAAGAAAAAGGGTTTTACTGGAATTAGTGTCTCGCTGTCACATTTGTAAAAGGGACACATGCATTTTTCAGATCTTTGCACATTAATGGCTGTATTTGATTCAAAATACAGTCAGTGAACCCTCAGTAAATGGAGTTAAATGGTATGTGTCTGATTTGAGGGTGACAATCCACCAATTGTTTCTTGTTTGAATTACTATCTGCGTGGCTGGGCACAGCAGTAATTGAAACTATAATGTTTCATTCCTCTTTAGCTATAATTTATCTGAAAAGTTCATTCAGCGCTATTCTATTCTCCTTCCTGAAATCTCCCCCTTTACCTTTACTGTGCTGTCAGGGACCGCATGCTTTCTGTGTGCCCAGATTTTGACCTGGCTTGGGCTTGGCAATTCAATCACGTGAACAACCAGCATTTCACTGGACCAGCCCCATCTGCCCCGTCTTGCTCTGGCCACAGGTGACTGACTGGGGGCTTGGCTGCTCTGCAGGGCCTGGGGCTCCTTTTATTCAGCTGCAGGTCTCTGCTTTGCCTTTGGCTCAGAGTTCAGGTGAGCACATCCTTACAAGGTACTTCAAATTTCCCTTCAAAACCAAGAATTTGCAGGGGCTTTGAGACCGTGTTATTTTGTGTGACCAGGATTATTGACTGGAGGACCTGGACCTACTTGTACAGCAATAGCTGTAAATGGAGAGGTATCAGGGGTTACTCTTTCTTCCGTCTGTGCCTGTTTTGTTCCTTTACTTGGTTCTTACACACTATGCAGAGGTGTCTGTGGCTGCCATGGCAGTGCTGGGCATATGCCAGGGGTAGCAAATAGATTGCCTCTCCCTTGATGCTTCCTAGTTATAAGCAATTTCCAGTCTGTTTTCACCCAATATTGATAAACAGAAGAAAATGGAATGTATTTTATTCACCCATAAAGTCTGACATTTCCAAAGATGGTATCAAATTATCCTCCTCATCTATCTGCAGATAGCTGGATTGCTGGCTAGGTATGACTTTATGCCCACAGAGTAATAACACCTAGTAATGACACCTAATTTCTGACATTTCAGAATGAGCTGGTCTGAGACAAACAGGGTTATTTCCTTACAAAAAATACAAACCACAAAAGCCAGAATCTGTGTCCCAAGATGACAGCATTTCTTTCTCCCATGGGACCAGGCTGGAAATCCCTGGGAAGCCCTTGAACCCCTCTGTCAGCAATGGGACATGTTCTTGGCAGAGGCATTTCTACAAAAGCATTTGCATCTTCTTGAGTTGGTGCCACTGCCTGTGGTCTGATTGTGATTCAGGAGTGATGAACCTTGGATTTTGTTCTTGCTTTTGGGGAGATTTAGATGAAAATTCCATGTGGCTTATGTGCAAGTTGTCTGGACATGTGGCGGTGCTACAAGGAACTGCGGGGAGAGGAAAAGAGGGGATCACAGGAAAGAGGATAATGAGATTTAAAAGATAACTAAGGCTGCTGGTTCCCAAATACCACAGTGCTCATAGCTGGGCTGGTGAGCCCAGGGAAAAGCCAAGTGCTGCAGAAAAGCTGGCAGCTGAGGTGGGGCCGCAAATCTGCAAGTGCTGCTGCAGGGAGGGTCCTCAGCACCTCCAAGCCCCGGGGCTGGTCCCTCTCTCCAGGCACAAGATGAGCGGAGATGCTCAGGCCCTGGGAGGCATTCATGGCATTGATCTACCAACCTTCACCTCCGACGGGGGATCCTGGCACCTTGACAAAGCATCCGCCTTTGAAACTAGGCTGAGCTAAGGAGATGGATGGAGAATAGCAATGAGCAAGGACAGACTGGCATCTAATTGCGGAAGGAGTCTGGCAGCCCATGGAGAGAGCTGGGGAAGGGGTGGGCATGGAGTGAGATGAAGCACCTGGAGGACAAGTGCTGAAAGGGGAACACGTCACCCAAGGGCAGAGGAGGGCAGTTCCTCCCCGGGGAATTCTCTGCCTTTCCATACCAGCACCAGAAGGAGTCCTTGGTCCCTGAGGTGATGGCAGATCAGGGGAAGGAATTCTCTCCTCCATCCTCTTCTGGACTCAAATGGTCTTGAGTTTCCCCTGCCAAAGCTGATGATGCCACATCCACCAGTGCAGGAAAGCTCTTGGTGGGCTCAAATATAGTAACTGTGCTGGACAGAGAGAGAACTACCGACCCAGGTCATGGCACTACTTTCTCTAACCAAATCCCCAGCAGCAAAAGCAATCCCAGCTGCCTCAGATGGGAATTTCACCCAAAATGAGACCTCAAGAGTTAGTCTACAATGTTCTCCCATCCCTTCCATACCTTCACACACAAACCATTGCATACACACAGACTGTCTTTGTTACGGGTTGTACTTCTTCATGCCTGGAGTCACAGAGCCATACCAATTTAAACCACTCCTTGCCTTTTCAAGTTTACCTACTAAATATTCTTTTTTGCTCACCTTAGAGTGCAGGCTGAATAATTAGAGCAAGTGGCTGCATTTCTCAAAATAAAACTGGGATTTCTAAGTGCCAGAGGACATCGGCAGTGCTAGAAGGGAAAGGTAATTGACACTCCCTTTGGGAAACCTCTTCAAAAATTTGGGCCCCAGTTGCTTTGGATTTATTGTCAGTGGTGCAATACAGGCAGGGAATATGATAATCCTTGCAAGCAAATAAACAGCACAACCAAAAGCAACCAAAGCAGAAGCTGAGTTCTGCTGTGTGACAGCAGAGAGGGACGGGCCGTGACCTGGCTGATCTTCCAGCTCTTTCATACCAACCATGACATTAGGGCATTACAATGCAAAAAAAAGACAATAAAGTTCTTCTAAATGGGGCTGGAAGGTCTCATCAGCAAACCCGGGACCCCACAGACAAAGCCCATGAGGGGCTGAGCACTCAGCCATCCCTGGGGTGCTGGGGGGAAAGTGGTCTTCTGGGCTATGGCTGCTCCAGGGCTTCCCGAAATGCCGCAGTGAAGTCCTGCTGCCCGCAGCGGTGCACAGCGACACAGCACTGATTAACTGCAGGCTCCCCTGGGCTTGCCAGGATTTCTAGAGAAGTGGAGGAGAAAATTTGTGTGGCATCCCACACCCCACCGTGGTGAGAGGAGAGCCTGTCTGCTCCCCAGCCCACATGCCGTAGATAACTAAATACCTCTTTATGTGAGATATAGATATATATGCACCCACACTGCTGCAAATGTGGTGTATATGTGCTAGGTGCACAGCACAGCCTTGATTAACCCTTGCCTGAGTCACCCCTCCTCTTGCAACAAAATGTGCATTAAATGATACTTTTACAAGAGGAGTTTGCACCAGCATCTCAGCAGCTTCTGCTTAAAGGGCAGCTCTGATGTCCTTGCTGTTGGGATATTTCCAGAAGGGAATAAATTGCTGTCCCTTATCCCAGTCCCCCTGTTACAAACCGCTTAGTCTTTCTGAGATGGGCACTTGCTGTCGGCGCTTTTACCAGGGCTTTGCAGTACCTGGCAATCCAACCTTCATGTGTTAGGACGTTTTGCTCCCAGTTGGGTTGAAGTAAAGGCTCAGGTATTGCTCATTCATCTGGATTTATACAAGCACTTGCAGTGCCCTGAGCACCAAATGGTTGCAAAATGAATAATATTTTAAAAAATATTCAAATCCAAATTAAAGCAGAGCACTTCACCATAACACAGCCCCAACAACCCTGCTGTACTGGATGCTCCAGTCTTGCAGCGACGGGGGCCAGGGAAGGGGTTTTCTGGGTGCTGGGATGCAGTGTCCTTGGGACAGGTTGGGCAGGGAGTCGGTGCTGGGGGTTGTGAGACCTTGTAGCAACTCCAGATCCCCCTTCCCCACCTGCAAAGGGGTTGGGAGAGTTTTCCAGTGATTCCTCTTCAGGTGCTCATTTCCTAGGGGCAGAGAAGAGTCTCCTCCCTCGCCTGCTTTTGAAGGTGCTGCTCCCCGCCCCAGGCTGCTCAAGCCTTTGACATTGCCATGTCTTTACCACTCACAACCTGATGGACCACATGCCTCATTTCTGCCCAGCATCTCTCTTTTCCCATTTGGTGGTTTTGTAAAAGGGTGTATCCAAATCTCCCCTCGTACTTCTGTTTCCAAATTGCAATTGGGTGTCTTGTGGTTTAACTGTTGCTGAGAGTGCAGCAGCTCTGGTGCATCTAAATAGCTGATTTTTTCAGGATCTGATTCAGGTCTTGCCTCCAGTGATATCAGCTTGGCTGCTGCGGTGGGAACACGGTGTTAAATGTGTTGAAGTGAAGGAGAAAAACACTTGGGAACGTCAGGTGCAGCACGGGGAAGAGGCTGGCGGGCTGCACCACGGCTCCTCTCTACCCATGCTGCCCTGGACATTGAGGTCCCTGGGCCTCCTGCTGCTCCCTGTCTAAATTTGGTGCACTCCTCAAGCGCAAAGCAATGTCCGCTCTCCTGGGCTGCCGAGCTTCTGCCTGGGAGACAACGAACACGGCTCATCCCCAGTGGTGTTACGGACACCCCGCTTTGCCTCCAGCTCAAATGACAAGGTGATGCTGTGATTTCTTGTCCATGTCCCTAGATATTTTTCCGTTCTCCAGAGGCACACATGCGCCCGTGATATCCCCGTGCACTGTCCCCTTGGCCTGAGGACCTGAAGCACTAAGAATTGTGGGTACAGCTAAATGCCTCCCCATGCGGGGCTGAGAAGGGGACGGTGGACAGAGGGGTTGTCCACAGTCATCACTGCCAAGGAGCAGGTCATACCCTGTTGCTTTCCCCTGACCTGAGTGGGGTTTCCCTGCAGGAGACCCGGAGGAGAGGGGGAGCCCAGCACTTTGGGTGCAGTTGGTCCCCACGACCCCGCACGCATGCACACACCCAGGGAGAAGGTGCATCTCCATTCTCCATCTGCCACTGTAGCTTCAGGGGTGCTTTGGGAATCCAGTGAAATGATTAGATTTAGAAACAGCCTGGGAAACATTTAATTTTGTGATTATCTGCAAGGATATGTGGACACATGGAAATGTGTCTGCAGGGAGCCAGGCATGGGGCAGGGCGACTCTGGCAACACTTAGCTCCAGTGGCAAAGATTGCCTTGAGACCCTCAGCAAGCTGCAGACCTTCTGCTTCTGCCTGTGAACAGAAAGGGTCTGATCCGGCAGCGTGGACCCTGCCAAAATCAATGGGAGGTTCGTGCTGTGGAGCTGGGCAGGGAAGGAGCAAAGCCTCTGGCAGGACAGCGATGGGAGAGAGCTGTGATGCTCCCAGCCAGTTTGCAGCCAGGACATGCACTAGCACTGCTGCCCATGGAGCCACCGCGGCAGCCACCGGAGGCCACGCAGGTCCATGGTGGCTGCGCTGGCTGGGGGTCTGGCCACCACATGCTTGCACATAATTCCTGACCTCAAGTTGAAAATATAATTCTTTCTGCCACGTCTGACATTTAGCTGTACAGCGATCCTTGCCAGGAAATTGCCACCATTTCAGTTCTGCTCCCAGCTACCGTTCTGATTTATATTTTTGTTTTTATCCAATTTTTCTGACTTGTTTTGGTAGGGTGGACAAAATGTTCTCACTCAAGACAGATGACAGTTTGCCGATAGGAGGAGCAACTTATCACAAACAGCTCCAATTCTTTCTCAAATGCTTAGTCTGTTGGAACAGCTTTAAAGTCTAATGTGATATTGTATGTTAGCCCCAAATCTGCTTTTCCTCCTGTATTTCATACTTTATGGCTCTGAGCATCAGTCCTTTTAAAACAAAACACTTCCATCTTTTTCAGATCATCCATGCTTTTCTTCCTTTTTTTTTTTCCCCCCCCCCTCCTCTTAATTTAACTGTTTTAAAACTTCTTTTGGTATGGCAAATAAAATAAACACTGTAGATGAGTGACCTCTTGGAAGCTTGGTGTCCTTGAGTCTAACTTTAGAAATCATTTGTCATAGGCACAGAAATGTGCACTGCAATCAGAATTAGCTGCCAGAATTTTTTTTTCAGACAATTATATTGTAATTTGAGTGGCATTCTTGATAATAGTTCAGGTTGTCCAGCCTTCCCCCCATACCCCAGCAAACCATGCACTGAAAAAGAAAACTTCTGTCCTATTCTGTTTTAAAAAACCTTTTTTTATTATTTATCGTATGGAAAATAAATGAGAGAGAGAAGAGACACACGGAAGCTGAACAGCTTTGAGCTCTGGAGTTAAGCCCAGTAGGCTAAGAGGGTGTTATACAGTTGGTTTTAGTTCAGCAAAAACAGGACATTCTACCAGAAATTCTACTAATTTGCAATTAGTAATTTGGGCCAGAAAAAATCAGGTTATTTCAAAACTTGCAGCTTTACTAAGTGAAATGCCCCCTCTGCTCGTGGTTTCTATGCTAGCAAAGCGTAACATACTCTGATCAAGTGCCTTCACTGCTTCAAATCATAGATTTTGTATCAAAATCAATTTTGCTCTGCAAAGGTGTTATTTCAATGTGACCTTTTATCGCTAACACACAGGCTGCATCGGTGCCTTGCACGGGACATGGGATGCTCCGGTGCCTGCGAATGGATAAGCCCCTGGGCCCATGTCTCAGTGAGGAGCTCAGGCACGTTCAAACCCGTGTCCCCGGCTCAGAGTTCAAACCTCCTCCTCTGCCAGGTAGTGATGCAGCCAGAGCTCACTTCAGATGCCCATGCTGAAATTTGTGCTGCACATACATTTTTATGATATTCTTTCCTGGAGCGCAAGTGCTCGGGTGTGTGGGATAGGGCTACAGCAGGGGTCTGTCAAAATTCAACTGAGATTGAGTCTTTATGAATAATCTGTTGGATTGCTCCCTCTGCCCTCCATTAAATAGGTAGTTCTCAAGTTTTATACATCAGTACAATACCCAGCTGCTGAAACCACCCTGCAAGGCTGCAGGTACCAAGTAACCAAACACCAAAGATCTCTGCTGGGTGCACGTCGGCTGCAGGACAGCCCAGAGGGACAGGGGCCATCATCCTCCTTGGGTGCAGGGTCTGTCCTTGCATCCCAGAAAGCTCCTGAAATCCTTTTGGGAGCCCCTGCTCCCTTCCAGAGCGATTGCCAGTGGGTTTGCACCACCCCAGGGTACACGGGGTGGGAAGAGCATGTTCCTGATCGCTGGGTTTGGATCATGGGTGAGAACTGTACAGGGAACTCACTTGAATTAATATTTTTGGGGGGACAAGCCTCTGGATTTGTAGCATTAACTGAGAGCAGGAGAAAGAGTTGGTGTCCTGAAATGAGGGTTGCTGAAGCTGCTACATGTCGGTTGCTCGAGGCTCAGGTGTCTTGGAGGATTTTGGCAGCCCATTTCAAAATCTTGAAAGACCTTTTTGGGGCTCAAAATACAGCTGCCAGCCTCCATTGCTAACCACATCACTACAAACACCTTTCACGTGTATTTGGCAGGAAGGTGTTTGGTGAAAAGCAAAGCTGCCCGGCCCTACTTACTGCACAGAATTGGGGAGGGTTCATTTATCAGACGTGCTGGAGCATTGCTCCTAGATGCCACCACAAAGCAGCTGCACCTGAGCATCCCTATCCTCTCCCAAAGGGCGTTTCACAGCTGTGCCCTGGCCGATGCGGAGCCAGGCTGAGCATCCCAGCGGGCGCAGCATGGATCCTGCCATCACAGGAGACATCGTGAGCCACAGCCTGCAGCCACCCTGCACAGCACCAGCAAACCTCTCCCAAGGCCAAATCACCCCAAGCAGCACGAAGGACCCTCCAGGGACCCCTAAGACTAACAAAGTGTGAAATTCAGGTCTAAACACATGTACAGCCAACAAGGTGCTTCTTTCACACCCAGTTGCTACCTGGAAATAAGGCACATGGTGTCTTGTAAGGGCACGAGCTTCACCTTCCCTGTGCTTGACCCCCCCCAGCACTGCCAGCTGCCCCTGTGACTTCCTGGGCCCCATGTGCACAGAAGGAGACAAGTTCACTTCTCTGTGTGATGGAGTTATCCTCCTTCCAGTAAATAAATGTCCGTGTGTGTACTTCTCACTTGTATCTGAAGAGGAGATACTCTCTGGCCAGCTCTTTCAATTTTTCATCCTCCTGGAGGGAAAATGTGATAGGAAAAGCCTAAAAATTAAAAAAAGACTGAGTGAACAGCCATACCTAGGACGTTTTTCAGCACAATCCACCCAATTATTTTCCTTCCCCTGCCTTTTTTAATTTTAAACTTCCTCTGAATGTAGGTCCCAGGCCAGCATTAAGGCATTAGGGTACTCCTGAAGTACCTCAACTTTAAACCATATCCCATGGAAAGGACACTAATCATCTCTCGCATCTTGAACTAAAGATACAGCATTTTATCTGGGACCCAGAGTGCATCTATAAATATCAGCCCATCTCGCAGCCAGGCAAGGTGCTAGGTCCATTACAGAAATGGGTGATCTAAATCACGGAGCTGGCCAGGGCTCACCCATGGTTAATCTTTATAATGGGAGGGAGCTGGACCAAAATCTGTGTATAGCTGAGGTGGCAGGATGTCCGGTGCATATATACAGTGCAAACAGCAGGGAAAGCTGATCCCATAAAGATTACTAGAATAATCCCGTCTCCTCCAGACTCTCTCGCAGCCCCATGGGCCACCATGGGACAGAGGTGATGTGGGACATGGGCAAGCGGTGATGGCCACTCCAGAGGTGTGCAGGTAGAGGACACATCTTGAGGAGGCCCTTCAGAAAATAAGATGAGCTAAAACTTATTTCTCAGCTCTTCTGCTGGTGGAGGGGTGACCGCAGTGAAGAGAAAGTGGGTGACCAGCTTGCTATTGCACTGTATCTAGATCACAGACGGAGAGTTCCTGAAATGCATCTGTACATCTAAATGCAAAACCTAACGGGATTGCCAATCCTTTGTTTTTTGCTAGCATTTTGCTTGCTTTTTATTATCCTAAATACATAGGTTTTTAAGGCACCGGTCCCTCAGAGAGGGCAAACCTGTACAATGCCAAAAAAAAACCTTCTGTGAAGCAGAGTGGACCAGGGGTTGGGCTGGAAGAGGAGGTCTCCCTTCTTCCCCAAGCACAGCGTGGGGTCCCGCTGAAAGCCCCAGGGCAGATATTCATCTGCAAACAGGGACACGCTGCCATCAGCA
Organism: Fregata magnificens; assembly: GCA_013389945.1. Classification (NCBI taxonomy): domain Eukaryota; kingdom Metazoa; phylum Chordata; class Aves; order Suliformes; family Fregatidae; genus Fregata; species Fregata magnificens. The sequence continues at coordinate 296,306 of WAAD01034922.1, read as the reverse complement.
GCTATATTGCCAGGGACAATGCCAGGCCATAAGGCGCGGTACTCTGCTCTATGTATTGTTAGTCATTTGTGGTCAGAAAGCAAAACCACCCAAGCTCATTTCTGTTCTACTACAGGAAGGAAAAAAAGGGAATAAAATAATTCATTTCAAGGTAATTTGCCACGGATTTTGTATGTGATCGAGAGGTCTGTAAAAAGTAGGAATAGTTGCAAAAATCTAACATAGCCCTTCAGGGAAAAGTATTACAAAGTTATCAAACATCGACAAAGTGAGAACAAAGTGCAGTGGTTTCAATGCGTTTTGCATGTCTATAGATCACAACCTGCCCAGCTCCTGTCTGCCCAGCTCCAGAGCTGCCTTTCTGTTTAGTTTGGTGGGGTTTTGGTCAAATCTCAGAGGGATGTTGCTGCATGGGCTGGCGGCTCCTTGGCAAGGATTTGGTCCTGGGGGCTGGCACATACGGGGTGTGATCTTCCCCTTCCGTGATCAGCCACCACACGGACCTGGAACAGGTCCTGCTGCTCTTTTCTGTTCCCCAAATCTCTGGGGAAGTGTGAGGAGATCTGGGGTGGGAAAGGTTCCCTTCCCTGGGACACAGAGCATGAGAGTCCCTCCGAACGTGGAGATAAATTTCAAAACCACCACCGAAAGACAACCGCATCTCATAAAGTGCTGGCTGCTCTTAGGAGAGAAATGGAGATTTCTCCTGCTAATTATAAAAATGGCAGGCAAAACCCTGAACGATATGATTTCTTACATTAAACAAATTTTATGGCGGAGAAGACTTTTAGTGGCACTATTTGCAGACCTGGCCTTTCGCCAGCTCGCTGTCATTAAATCTGCCGATCTTAAGTATCAGCTGCACTTATTCAAAGGGGCTATAAATAAAACCCTGAAGCCTATTAAAGGAGCTGGCTTCCTCGGGCTGTTTGTCAAGCCTGCGGACAGACTGACATCGCAAGCATTCAGGCGACCCTGGCTGGTGCTGAGCATGGCCAGCGCAGCACATCTCGGGACGAGTCTTTCATACGCTCACAGATTTATCTTTCGCGCTGCAAGACACACGCGACTTTTTCATTAAAAGAAAACCTCAGTTTACGCTGGCAACAAATAGCGCTTGTTCTGTTAGGGCTGGACGAGTCCTTGAAGACGTGCCTGAAGCCTGAAACTGTTTAACCTTTGCCTAGGTGCAAGGGTTAAAAATTAACAGGAGTGTGGGGAGAGGATAAGAAATGGAGCTGGGATATTTTATCAGACAAGGAGGTGCTCTAATGTAAAATATGGAGAAGTCACCACTCCTAGGATGTTTATACGCTATCAGCCATACTTGCACTCAGGACTGCCACCATTCTGGCTCTTCTCTGGGATTTTCCTGGTAAAAAACTGCCAAGCCCACAGGCTGTGGGTGTCCCCCGCCACCCCAAGATGCCCATGGGTCGCAGGCAGGATACTCCAGGATGCAGCAGCTGCACTCCATGTCACCGGTGCAGCCCCTATGAAAAATGGCTAGCAGCACTAATGTGTGGTTAATGACCCATGGTTCAGAAATGACTAAGATGCAGGAACTAAATTTACAGTCAACTTCCTTTTTTTTTTCCCCCCTGAAACCTTGAAACCAAAGTTCCTAATCAGAGAAGTCCATGAAAGCACCTCTTTGCTTCCAGGCAGGGCGGGTGACTGCAGGCAGCCGCAGTATTGAAGTTGGGCGCTGTCACCGTGCCAGGTGTGACACGGGGCTGCTTCAGTGGCAGGGTAAAATGATGACACAATCGCAGGAGAGCTCACTAGTTGATGCCAGGTTTATTTTTGTAAGTGCAAACTAATGAAATTTAGAGGCTTTAATAAAAAAAAAAAAAAAAAAAAAAAGTAGAAGCTACAATTTAAAAATGAAATTCATAACCGAACCGAGTGCCGATCGCATTAAAGAAATGAGCAGCTCAGGCTTTTTCCCAGAACCACCCCCATGTTTTTTGGCCAGAGGCAGGGAGCTCCAGTTTGTCCCAGTGAAGCTCCTGGCTCCGCACAAGCGATGGACCAGGGCTGTGAGCAATTGGGGGCTGTGCAGGGTCTCTGCAGACACCGCACCAACCATCTGTCCTGGGCTCAAACAAGGGGAAACCACCACGAGGGGCCTGCGATGATGTTTGCCCCGCAGCAGGCACCGACCTCTTACTAGAGACCTTTTATCCCTTTCCCCTTCCCCCACTGCTCAGCCGAGGGGGGACCTCACTCGTCATGTTCTGAATTTTAAGAGGTGGCAAAGAAGTTGTTTAACAGGCAGCGAAAGGGAAGGAAAAGTAACCATACACCCACAACAGAGGTGTCCTAGAAAATGAAGGTGAGTATCCAGGAGGAGAGCTGCTCAAAGAAAAAGGCAACCTTGAACATCTCCCAACAGTAAGGATGCATAATTCAGAGCAACCTGGAGGCATTCTGTAGCTTGTTTATTTTACAGACTTTCTGCTCTCTTCTCTCTTACTTCTCCACTTCTCTACTCGCAGATTTGCCCCTGAATACTCTGCTGGATTAAAGAAGATGGGGGGGTTATTTTCAAGAGCGGGGATAGGCACATCTGCATCACTGAGCCCAGCAAGGGCCGAATCTGGAGAATTGCTGTGGTTCAGTTTTGCTCTGAAACAGCGATCCTCTAACCGTAATACATTAACATGCACCAGCTGTAAATAAAATCACCCAGATGGGAGACTTTTCAAAATCGTCAGAAGTCTCTGTTCCAGACCTTGGCTGCAAAATGTTTAGGACCTGCAAGAAAAGGGTTGGTTGCTTTTTTCTTGATTTCCAACAGAGCCAGTTAAAATGAGCACAAGCACGTTAAGCGGTCAGCACAGCTTGGCCGGGGCTAGGTTCAAGCCAACACAACCCTGAAGCACGTGCCAAAGGCAGGAAATGAGCAGGTGAGAAGAAACCTTCAGATCTCAAGCCACATGTGCAGGTGCCCTAAGCGCAGTTCTTCCTCTCTCTTGGCTTAGCTCCCCATCACTGGGGTTTGCAAAAATTGCTGGAAATCCCCTGGAGACCAAAAGGCAAGTGAGATTATTCCCCAAATGTGATGTTTTTGTGGCAGCCCAGTAAAAGCGCTTGTGTATGCTTGGGGAATAACCGCAGCAGGTTGAGCTGAATATGGGAAGTGGCAGCCAGAAGAAATCAGGAGGTTGGAGACCGTCTGAAGCAGACGTACAACAGATTGTTTTTTGAGTCATTCTGCATCCGCTGCCATGATGACCCTGAAATGCAACTGGCGGTGGTTGGGCTGAGGTTTTCCCTTCTGCTATGTTTCTCCTGCCAGCTCTTTGGGCTGGTGGCCTTTCTGGAAGAAGAGACACTTGGACCGGGTGGGCAGGAACAGGCACTGGAGAGCAGGAAGAAACACAGAAATCATTCTGCATCCATCCCCATCCCTGGCCCAAGGAAGAAAATGAAGATGCTGAGAAGAGAGCTAATGAACACACCAAGGGAAGTGAGGAGAACATTAATTGCCTGTACAGCAGTGCGGTGAGTCTGAGCAATAAAAAAAAGTGCGAACGACTAATTTATGAGTACAAATTCTATCTGGAGAGCATGACTTAAACTTGGGGAGAATATCCATGTGCCTGGAATATTAAAATCAATGGTTGTAACCTATTTAGAAAGAATTGAGTGGGCACAGAAGGTGCAGGAGGGACAATCAATATCAGAAGTGACATTGCTGCTTTCCAAGTACCACTAGAAACTTAAGAGAAAGTGACCTCAAATACAAATAAAAGCTAAAAGAAGATGCTTCTTCAGACCATCAAATCTCACTGACTCCTTGGTCACATATCTATATAATATTTAAGAAAATTTCCCTATGTTGTCATGGGGAACCTCAACTTGAATGATGTGAGCTGGAGGACTCACGCTGCTGGGTTTTGGAATTTCTAAATGTCATTGAAGAGCATTTCCTAACCAAAACCAGGAGGATCCTCTACCAGATCATCTTGACAGCCGGAGAACCGATCACAGATCCAAAAACTAGCTACAGCCAGCACAGAGGTGACCCCATTTCGATCGTACATGCTGGGCACAGACAGAAGAAAGCCTGAGCCAACAATAGGTCCCTTTGCTTTTCAGCATTGTAAGCCAGGTCACCTGGAGGATTTTAAAAAGAAGATGTGAATGATATTTGGCAACTCTTTGTTTAAAAGCACTCTGGCTTCTAGGGAATCTAGTAAAGTCTCAGCGTTGAGAAAGAGGAGGTTATTCTGGTTAAAAACAGAAGCTCAAAGGGGAGTGAGAGTAGGTCTAAATTCACTGAAAGGAAGGAAGGGAAAGTGAGTAATGAGGAAGGTAAACCAGCCCCAAGCAGAAGGCTGTTAGGTTAAACCTATGGTTAGCAGAGCTGAGGGCAATAGGGAAGTGCTTTTTATGAGACTAAAAGTAGTTGTCTGGACAGAATAGCAGACATTAAAAAAAGAATGCATAAAAGGCAGACATTAAGTATTTAATTTCTCTATTTGGGGGGAAAAACGTAAGTGAAGTAGCAATGTAATACTACAACTAGAGGATTTTTTTGATCAGCAGCCCTCAATATTCAGTGCCTGAGAGTTTTAAACTCTGTCCCAGGAGCACCCCGGGCCGGCAGAGTCTGCGAGGCAAGGAGTTTTCCAGAAGACCGAAGAAGCACTGACTTTGTGCCAATGCATAAACGTTGATGCGGAGGATGACTTGCGTAATTATAAATCTGATTGTCTGATGTTGATTTTCTGAAAAATAATGGAAGAGCTGATAAGGGATTTGATTAATAACAATTTAAGGAGAATAATTCATTACAATCAACATGAGTTAATGGAAAATAGATCTTATTAAATGAAATTGATATAATTTTTCAAGAATCTGATTATAGATTTGATTGATTTAGTACATTTCATCAACACTGTTACGTCTGACTTCTGTGAGGCATTTGACTTAATGTTATCTCATTTATTAGGAAGCTAAAACAATGTAAAATCAACATGGCATGCGCTAAATGGATGAAAACCCCGCTGATATGTTTAAACATATCAGAGAATCATCCCAAGAGACTGTGTTTCAGTTCATCATTTTTAGCAAATGGTAAAAAATCAAAACTCATTACAATCAAAGTTTGCTGATAAGACTTGGAGTAGGACCACGGTTGGTATGTGGATCAGTCTCTTCTCAGATCTGCATCTTTCATGAACCAGATATAAGCAAACACCAGCCAGTTTAATGTGGGAACGCATGAAGCCACACTTCTAGGAACGAGGATTTCACTGGGGAGAGGAGGGATCCTGTTACACAACGCTGGAAACTTGAAAACATAGCGGAGTGAAATATCTCCAGTGTAACATCTAGTGGGACACTGCAGCTATTTCTGGTGTCTGCGACTCAAGAAGGATGGTGATGAATGGGAGAGGGCAGACGAGAATGACTGAAGCGTTGCAAAACATGCCTTATAGTGACAGATTCAAGGACCCCAATACGCTTAGCTTAACAAAGAGAAGGTTAAGGGATAGCTTAATGACAATCCAGATGTATTCAGACAGGGTACAGAAACGCAGAAAGGAAGAGCTCTTCAATCTAATAGACAGAGTTATAAAAAGAGCTGGTGACTGGAAGCTGACACTGTTAAATTCAGACTGGGAAGGGTGTGCTTTTTAAATTGGGAGAAGTAATATCAGAACAACTTCCCAACAGAGAGTTTCATCATCGCTGGCCATTTTAAAACCATGCTGGGGGTTTTTTTGTTTTAAGCTATATCCTGGATCCACCAAAGGTCACTGTGAATCAACCTACAGACACCCGCACCGCATGGATGGAGTGATCCTTCTTTGGTTTTACCTTGTTCCTGATAATGAGTATTTAAGTCCTTATCCCCGAGCACTGATTGGGACAATTCCCTTTTCTCAGAGTTATTGGTCTGGCCTTGGTGAGACTCATGCAGACACCTCAGTGTTATTAGTACTTCATCTTTGCCAGTGGAAAGGCTGGAAAAGTACTGTAAAACCAAATAAACCAAACCCAACCTATATCCCTCTGCTATAAAAAAACCCTGAAATGCAGTGCCAAAGAGAGCAGCTCAAAGCAAGTACCTGAAGGACCTGCATTCCAATGGTCCTGTTAAATCCTGCTGATCCCCGTCTACTACTTTGGTTTGATAGACTTCAGGGAAGTGACATATCCTTATTCCTTAAAAGTTGCTAAAACTGTGAGTAAAAATGTGTAGTTTGGTAACACGCTCATCTACGCCCAGGAAACCACAGAATGAGAGAGAGACACGATCTTGCATAGGGGAGCTTTCTGCAGGAGCTCCACCATGTCTCTGGCCTCCAGTTTGGGAGCTGCTGAAATTTCTTCTTTCATGGAAATTCTTCAGCAGGAGCCCTGGCTGCACGCCCCTCGCTTGGGCAGCTCCAGGAGCCACCCATTGACTTCTCCTGGGACTGGTCTGCAAGCCCCAGCTGCCATCTTACCATGCATCCAGATACACTGGGGAGCAAACATATATATATATGTAATTTAAATTCTTTTATTTTCTTTGGGCACTGGGACATTATTTCTGGGTTTTCAAGCTCTGAAAACAGTGTCAGGAAAAAAATTTCCTTCCAAAAGGTGGTGGGTAGAGGTGGTTAGATAGGAACTGATATCCAAAAGCTGGACAATTAAAGTTGTTTCATAATTGATTTATATATAAGGGACTTTATCCTCTGGTAAGACCTTTGAAAGCAGGTCTTTACCTTATATAAAAGATACAAAAGAGATGTAATTTGTTATCTTAACTTGTAATGAGATCAGCAAAAAAAGATTTTAAGCCCCTCCACAGCTTATTTGTAATTTCACTGTGGTTCTGCAATAGCAAAATCTATCCAGCTGTAAGTTTAGGGCCTCATCCCTGAAGCTGGGAGGCTGGGACCTTGTCTCATCCCTGCTGCCCACACCACGGAGCTAGCTGCCCATGCTGAACACCACCAAGGACTCTGGGTCCTGAGCTGTGCTGGATTTAGCTCTGGCATGATTCAAGCCACCACTGCTGTCCCTGCTTCCTGCCACCTCTTTGTTGCTGTGACCAGCACCCAAGAGCCACAGCTGCTCATCCAGATTATTAATTAGTGGGGAGGAGGCAGCGCTGTAGGATGCTGCCGACCGTAGTAGCTAACACCACACACACTTCTGTATCTCCTGCTCAGGGCAGAGGACATCAGGCAGCAACTTCTTCAGCAGCTCCTATTCAGTCTGCAACAGCCCTCTGCTCCAAATGCCATTTAATCCAGCTCCGTGTTAGCCAGCCAACAAGATTTCCATTGATTTCAGGTTTTGGCCCAGGAACCGTGCAGATGCTTTTGAACCGAACAACTTAAGCACAACTCTTATGTTTTGTCAGAAAAAGCCTGAACCAGCAGAAACTCTTCTAAAGCTAGGGCAACATCATTACCATAGAGATAAACACTACTTTAATGTGGTTCACTGTAACAACAGACTGTTTATTAAAACACTTCACCATTTAATTTATTCAGCATTTTATATTGGAGAGTATTTTCATTAGGATTCCACTGCAAAACCGAAGAAGGCATTAAATCATTTAATATACTGACAGCTCACTTAATTTATTTAAGCACAGGAGTCTAATTCAAAAAAGCAGACCTTACACAGTGTCCTAACTTTACAGTCCTGGCATACAAGGTCCTATTAATTTCAGGGTAGGGTGTTATATGAATTAGTTTGAGATCCCATTACATGCTTTCCTTTGGTCAGCAACCTGCTGTCTTGCTGCATCTTCCGGAGTTACGTGTAGGAATCCCTCCTGGTGCCCGCCAGCCCAGCTTCATTACTTTTGCTTCTACTAACACTTGTGAGCATCTAGCTTTTGGCAAGGCTTCGTTTGGTCCTTGATGGATCACAGAGCAACCAGCATGGCCAGAGCAGCAGAAATCAGCAGGGGAACAGTGGTAAATGCAGCAAGCCCTGAGGTCATCAATGAAGTCTTCAATTTAACTCTCATTAATTGGCGTTCCTGGCTCTGGAGCACTTGGTAAAGTCTGGGAGATCCACTGCAACATACTCCTGTCTCGGTTCATATTGAATTAGCTAGCGACACTCAATTCTTCAGCTCTGGGGTGATGTGTGGTGAGGCTCCACCAGCCCTGCCCTGGGAGATGGCGAGCAGCATCAGGACTGTCCACAGTTGTCACATCAAAGTTGTCACATCCTGCTTGAAGCAAATCCTCTACTTGCCATTCTGGGTGCTCAGCTCCTTGGACAATGAAGCCCTCGTGGCTTATTACTGATGTTCCCAGGTCTGCCATAACAAATGGTGGAGAAGCAAAGCCCTGGGTGATACTGGGGTCCCCAGTGGCTCCCAGTTTGGCTGCTTTCCAAGACTGGTGTTGAAGCAGAACCTCAGAAACAATAGCATATTGTCAATAGGATGCACAGGACATCATTAATAAACATTAGGGAGCTTGATATGATCTGGCAAAAGCAGCACAATGAAATGAGGTATCAAAGGCGGGATGGACAGGAGGGGAAGAGACCTGAACAGGGTGTTTAATGACTCTCCGGACTGTGAAATGCAGTGGAGAGCAAGGCTGGGATAGAAAACCTCTTAATGAATTCAACATGTGTGCACCTTTTGAAGGCTTAGCTCCCCATTCCCCAGTAATATTTGACCCACCTGAAGATACTGATCATACAGAAAATAACAACCAGTAAGTAATAATAATAGTAATAATAGGAAGAGCAGGACCCTCATCTCCAATTCATATTTATAATCCAGCAAACATCTCACCTAAAGCCAGAAGATTTATGGGTTTGCATCTATAATTAATATCCTTCCTTATGCAAGAAAGGGTATATTTTCCTACAAATAAATCTGGTGCTCTAGACCTGGATTTTGAAGACTAATGTTTAAATCCCCAGCAAGACATGGTTATTGATTGTATAGATGCATATACAACAGAGACAAGCCACGCGCATATATATAGATAGCATTATACATTTATATTTAAAATAAATAGATATAGATTGTCTTTTAAATGCAGTAGATGAAGGTAAGCAAGGAAAAGGAGGAAGGTGGGGAGATTGGCTTCGTGTCTGTTTCAAACTGTCCCTGTTTCCCAAAGATTCAATTTGCATTAGCCCTGTTGCTAACGGCAGGGCTGTTCCTGGGCGCCAAGACACATAAAGGGCTTTGAGACAAAGGCAATCGATCTAGTTTTAGTTTTATGAGGAAAATAAACAGTTAGGCTGATATAACAGCAAAAGGGTCAAACAGGGTCAGGGCTAATGAAGTGACTCACAGGAGGTTAAAATTAAAGCACCCTTCCTTTTCTCCGTCCTCCCTTGCATACCTCTCCTCCGCGAATGACTCCCCTATCTGCCCAAAATCACACACGTGGGCGACAGCAAAGGACTAAAGGTTGAGCCAGCTCGTTCAGGGCTGGGGGCAGGACTTGCCTTGACTGAAGGTTTCCACCTTCAGCAGCATCCACTGAGAGACGGAAACCTCCGGCCAAGGCAAACCCTGCCCTTCGGCTCCTCGCCGTGACCATAGCACGGACTGCGGCCACTGCACGCTGCGAGGGACGCTCAAAGGTGCCCAAAATCACCCCTCCAGGGCTGAATTAGTCACTGGTGGTTGGAGGCTTCCTTTAAGGAGCTGTGTTGCAGGTTCGGAGCTTTGCAAGGTTAAGGGCTAGCTCGCGCACCGTGGGGTAGCCCCCTTGCTAGCCCACGGTGGGTCAAGACCAGCTTGCTCAGCGTCTGCGGGCTCTGGTCTGCACTCAGAGGGTTTCCTCACTCTCTGAATAGTCTCTACGACCAGGTTTCAAAAGGTTTACTTGTTCTTTTTATTTTCTCGGGGTTTCTTTCCACTTTCCTGAATTGTAACTAGCAGAGTGGGAATGTGCTGGGTAAGCAGTCAAACCAAAATTAGGAAAGGACAGCTTCTCTGGTGCAAGCAGGGATTTATCTGAAAAATATTGAGAATTACTGGAAATTTAAACGTAGACACTGTTCCAAGGTCAAGGGTGTAAGCATCACCTCACTTAGTGGTGCACTTACCAACGGCTGTAAAGTACTTCTGCTGTTCTGGATCCAAAGAGTAAAGATATGAACAGAGGCTAGACACTTGTATTTTTACTGTTCTAAGCCGTATAACATCCCCATTTAACTGAGATTTTAATTATTCATGTTTAAATACTATTCATCAAAAAAAAATCCCTTATGCACTCGGTCATTTAAGGAGCTCATCAGTGATTGCGTGCCAGTGCAAGAGCTCTGTTCTAACCTCACGGCACTGGCTGCCACGAGCGGGGAAGGAGCTTCTTCCCCCCAAATTATGGTCTCCCAGAAGAGAGATTGTACCTGTGGGGACGAGGAGGAGGGAAATGGCAACGATACCAGTCCAGTGCAGCAAAACAGTGGCGAGCCTCCAGGCAGGCTGGCTGCACCCTGCTTTGGGGCGTCACCTCCATCACCCACAGGCTGCATGGACAGGCAGGTGGTCTCCTACCTCCTAACATCACTTTCCAGTGTCAGAAAGCCTCTGTGGAAAGGGGGAAAAAAGAAGCAAAGGAAAACTTCTGGCAAGCACACAAAGGAGCCATGCTGTTCCAAAACCTAGTCACCGTGGAAAAGTTTCCCCTGTAGACATGTTGCCCATTGCACTCCATATGTGATTTTTACCCCCATGAAGAACACGGGCTGTGAGTGCTTGGCCACTGCTCTTACCTGCGGTTGTGAAAGGTGGAATAAATTCATGGCTGTTGCTCTGCAAGGCCAAGTACAAATAGCGCAGGGGCTCAGGAACCTGCAACCAGTGTGGGGTACTTAGCCAAGGCAAAGCTTTGCTGCAACTTCATTTTCATGATTTAGCATTCCTGCTGTAAATAATTGATACTAATGTAAGTGAGATAAGAGACAGACTGTCTGTGGGCCGGGAGGAAGTAGATCCTGGTCTCATCCACCCGAAAATGTGCTTGCGGATTTATCTGAAATAAAAACGTTGAAAAGCCAAACACAAAATCTGAGAGGCGGGGAAGGGAGGAGGGATAAAAAAGATAATCTGTGGATCGGCTCCGAGGACTCTCATCTCTCTAAGAAAAAGCTCACGATATTAGTTTCCTTAACAGGAGAACTCCTGCACTAACTAGCACTTTTTAGCTCTCCCTAAACATTGCTCTCACACTGGTCAATAAGCTAGTCAATAGGTTCATGTGTTGCCAGAAAGCTGGGTGGCTATTAGCATGGTTTAAGGAATCAAAATGTCATTACAAGGGGTATGTGGAGTGCACCTCTCCTCATCGGAGACCATGCCGACAGGAAAATGCTGGTGAGCTTGGTATATTTGATGCCTTTGGCTTAGGTTTTCTACAAAACAGCTGAGTACCAGGAAGGAGCTCTCCTGCATCTTAGTCTTTGAAACTGGAGAAGGCAAAATTATGTATCTGGTCCTGCGAGGGCAGCCGTGAGACGGGCAATGGAGACAGCCCCTGCTGGGGTGGAGAAGGGGAGATTTCCCTGCTGGGAGCGTTTGAATCCAGCACGTCCCAGGGGCCATTACAGAGTATCCATTTCTAAATCCTGATTTTTGAGGCTGCTATTGGCATTTCACATCCCCTGAGCAGTCTGTGCCCAGCGGCAAACAGACATTCACTTCACCCGGCATGACGTAATGCCCGTTTTCACCCTGTCTAGCATACATAAAAAAAGATAATGTCAGCTGAAAAAAAAAGACACCACTGTTGAGCCACCTTCACAGCTCTCCACTGTAAACTTTCTCTCTCTCCATCTTTACACCCCCCCTGCATTACCGTTTGCTCATCAGCCCAAGGACCTTCCTGTACCTGCTGTAAAAGGTAAGCGTGCCTGATGGTTTTAAATTGCTGGAGGATGCCACACATAAGTGAAAGAAATCTGCAGTGGCAATTCCTTCGTTTTAAACTATTTCCTTGTAAATGTAGCACAGGGTCCCTCAGATCGTGGGTCTTCCATGCCTAGAGAAGGGAGGTTTGTGTACTCGTGTCCCAAAGGCCATGACTTTACACATCTGGTAAGCACATACTCAGAGCTCTGAATTTGTTTTAAAATATGCTTAACCCATAGCTTTCATGCAGGAAGCCAGAGGAAAAGAGCTGCTTCGGAAATGCTAGGAAAGAGCAGCATTGACACATCGGTGATACAGTGGAGAAAGCTAGGGAGACTTTCTCATCTCTAACGTGATTTTATGATTCAGTGAATAATGCATATTAGCATAATACTAACTAAAAAAATCCATACTCATCATTTACTATTAATTAGTTATCAACATTATCCTATTATTAATTATTAACATTTACACTATCAATCAGCCCCTGGCTGACTGATAGCTTAAAATCTTGCATAAAGATTGTTACAACAATAGCTACAGTACATCACATAATGGGCTTCACAGTCGGGTTGTCATATCCTCATCTATAAAGCTTTTTACTAATGCACTTTACAACATATCTTACAGTACATGGATGAAGAATGTGGCTGTACCCAGTAATAATTCCATTAATTATGAATAAAGCATTTACAAATGACATCCTTATTTAAAAATGGTGATGAACACATTTTGTTTTAGTGCGGATGCACTGTGTAATTTGTAATTCCATAAAAAGCAATGCTGGCAGCATGGGTCAGGGAAAAAGAGCCAAGATCTTATGATCTTTACACCAGAAAGGGGAAAAAAACAGTGGAGAAAATAATTGGCAAACAGCAAATGTTGGGATAAAGCTGACCAAACTCCAAGGTGATGGTGGGAAGGGACGTTTAAAGGTGCGATGCAAAGATGAAAGGCTGAAAGACGTTATCCAGTGACCTTGCACTGTGGTTGTGTCAATAAAACTCTATCCTACATTAACAGTAAGTCTATATTTTCATTGCTTTCTCTCATTTGCGATATTTTCAGCTGGCTGGCAGCTCACCAGGACTCCTTAGCCGTGTACAGCTTGCCTTTGCAGTACCTTGGTACTGCTTTGTCCTATAGGCTTTCGGAGATGGCAGAATATTTATTACATACAATATTTCAGCAAGGCTACTTACGTCAAGAGGCTATAAATACATTGCTCTTCCTAGTTTACTTAAGGGATAAAATGTGAGTAGCTAAGTTTACAGATCAGGCTCAAGCTCTATTAATGTGTGGTCTGTTCATTTTCATATATATCTCAATTGTTTGAAATTATTTTCCAAATTAATCCTATGAGTGATTCTTGACTTACTGATCATTTCCGAGCGCTGCTGGTCGAGTTGTGCAGCGGTCGTATTCAGGTTATTACACGTATTATGCAAGAAAGGTTAATTTAAACTTATGATGCTTTTTGGTAATAAAGCTGTGAATATTTATGTTGGTCATAGTTTTCAACTAAGAGCCGTGAGCCAAGACCTTCTTACACCAAGGTTCAATCGTTTAAATATGTGCTAACTGGGGATGCAAAAAGCCCGGCAACTCACTTCTGACCCCACCGGCGGGTGGCTGAGAGCTTTGGTCGTCAGCAGAAAGTCAGCAGACTCCTCCTGATTATTTTTTTTCCTTAAGTTCATCAGTGTTTACAGCAGTGTGGATCAACAAGATGCCTGGATAATTCACAAACCACGGTGCCATGTATTTGTTAGCATGTAGCCAAAGCTGTGCATGGCGGTGAATGCTGAGTGCGGTGCAAGTTTCTGCAGACTCAAAGAGTCCAGAGGAAAAGAGACCTGGATCCATCATGGAAAGATAAGAAAAAGCATTGCCTTGCGAGGGACCTAGTTTTGGGTTCAGCCAGACCTTTTTGCAGGTGTCCTATGGAGATGACGCTGCAAACCGGAGCCAACCCAGGCAGGAATTTCATGTGAATTATTTTCACACTCCTTTTCAGTGTCCCATTCTGGTGTTCATGGGTGACACTCAGTTCGAAGCATGACACCTGACATGGCCCTTTCCCCAAATTTTCAAGTCAATAATTATAGTAAAAAGTTAATATATAGTGTTTATTGCCAGACAAACAGGACATTCTGCAGTCCCCTTCTCCTCTCAAACCGAGGGAAAGCCAGGCAGCATAGGAGAGGCTGCTGTAATTACAGGTCCCCTTGTGCAAGGCTGCTTTGAAATTCCCAATATTTCTCCAAACCACAAGCAAGTTGGTTTTCAGAGCTGGCTGACAGAGGATTTATTTATTAAGGTTTTGGCTGTTTGCAGCAGCGGCTGGGCAGCAGTAGTGCCGCAGAGTTATCAAAAATCTATTTCCTCGCAGAGTCACAAGTAAAATATCAAACCCCCTCCGAAAAGCCAAGTGCAACATTTACATTTTAATCTCACAAAACACTTTAGTTTCTGACAAACTGGGTTTTTTGGTCTGTGTGTTATGGAGAGGAAAGGCAGCGGGGTTACAGGAAAAAGCTTTATAGCCCTGGCAGTGAGCACAGGCTGGTTCGTATACGTCATACGGCCGGAGCGGCACAGTGACCTCCCCATCCGCAGTGACAGCAAAGACTGTCACCCTTCAGCACTGCTGGACACAGATGAAAAAGAAAAGCAACCTGGCCCCAAAAGCTAAGGGTGCACAGGCATCTAGCGCTGAGCTTGGTTAGTGATGGCATTTGCATGTGTAAAACAGGTCGGGGTTGGAGGAATAAGCAGCACTGTGCTGCTGGCTGCCGTGCACAGTTGCTCCTGGCTACAAACAGAGCCAAGACAGGGGCTTTGAATGTGGGCTCGTCTGGGGTTTGCAGTAGCCATCTTCAGCCTCGGCTGCCAGTGACCCAAGAGCAAAGGTGTGCCAGGATGCACAGCTCTGAGCCAGGCTGGCCCTCCTGCGATGTGGAGCTTTTTCTTGCACCCCTCAGCAGGCTGTACATGCACTGGCAGCTCGTCCTTCCCCAAACCCAGCCGCAGCTCTTATTTCACCGTCTATTCGCATCTTTGCTTACAGGGCAATTGGGATAAAGTGGAGGTGCTGGCTGGACCCAAGCTCTACAGTTTGCCGCCTGGCAACAAAAAGCATCTCTCTCTTTTCCTTGTTATCACCAGTGCTGAGGTCCTGTACTGCCTCCATAGAATCGCTGCAGCAAGATATGAATTATGGATGAAATGAAAAATCCCAGCCCGGTGCACAGAGGGAATACGCAAAGTGCAGAGCAATCACCTCTGTGCATGAGCCTTGCTGTGTGCCACCTTCAGGTGCATGATGCCCGAAAAACTCCGCTCAGCCTCAGTCTGTGACTTCCGCATCCCACGGGTCTCAGGATTCCCTCCTCCCAAGGACTTTGGGGTTTGAAATGATGACATCCATTACTTTGAAAAGCATCCCCTTATGCTTTGTGGGATCTTTGTGTGGAGGTACTAAGGGCACTGCACGGATAAGCTTTCTTTTGAATTTACACACAGAGCATCTCCAGCAGTGCAGGCATCAGGCAGGATGGCTGTCTGCTCCCAGCGTGGGAAGGGCTTGCCCTGGGGAAATTTGGCACGGTGCAGATCCCCCCACTCCAGATTTCCTCCTGAGCACAAGAATGCTCATTTGCAAATGAGGTGATGCAGGGAGCTGTGGGCAGGAGCCCCCAGCCGAGGCTGGTTTGCCAGGGTGAACGTGGCACAGCCTCGCCCCAAGCAGAGGAGCTCCCACGGGGATTTGCAGAGACGTTGGCTGGTTCCTGCCAGAGCTCTCTTCTGCAAAAGCAAAGGGTTGGACAAGTGCTTTAAGGTAGTCACAGACTCTGGTGTTAGGGTCTGTGATTTGGGGAAGCTCAGTCTCTCTACTCATAACTTCTCCATCAGAGAACAAAATGCCTTTCAGAAGGCATTTTTTAAATGTCTTTTAATTTTTAAATGCTTTAATTTCTCCCTTGCAAACGCAGCTCTTTGCTTTCGTGCACCATCTAATAGCACGCTGCAAATGTGTTTCCACACAGCCATTTCTGAGTGTGCAATATCAACATCTGTGCTAAAACCAAGCAGAAATTTTTCCCTGAAGCAATATTTTGCTCAGTATTATTGTTACTTTTTCTTTTTAATGGTTTGCTTGTCATGGGGGCTTTTCAGCCTCTTAGTTTCAGGAAATGAAGGCTCCCTGCTTCTCCCTCTTCATCAAAGCCAGCCCTGCCAGGCGAGAACACCACCACCCATGTCCCTTCTCCTAAAAAAGTTTTACTTAGTGCTCACTAAAATTATGCTGCACTGAAGCACCTTGTTGACCTGGGGCTTGGCCACCTTCTTCATCATCACACAGAGCCCAGATTGGCATGCCCAGGCATGGGAGAAGGGCCACAGACTGCAAACAGACCAGACATCCTTCTTTAGAACTCAGCTTTGCAGCAGATGAAGAGTACTGGTTGGAGACTGAAGAGATGCAAAATAACTAGAGAGGTTGCTGCTATAAAAAAAATCCACAGGAGCCAATGGTTACCCTCCTGCAGTAGCTGAGATGCTGCAGCTGCTGCTCAAGGTCTGGTTTAGTTAATCCTCGTGCAGTGCTGTTATCCTGTCCTCACCATGAGCAAGCAGGATGGTCAAAGTTTGTCCTGTTCCAAAAACCAGCATGGGATAACTGCGGGTAAAGAGGCGCTCACTGAAGGTACCAGCACCTGTGCTGAAGGTGCTGATGAAGGTCAGAAACAGCTGAGCAAAGTGCTGATTTCTGCCTGGGGAACAACACTTAAGCACCGTTACTTTACCAGGGTTCCCTTGTAGAAGCCTCAGTACCCTCCTGTGTTTGCCTTGGCTCATTGCCTGCACCCTTTCTTTTGGGAACTGCTTTTCCAGGCCAGTTCTTTGCCACTGGTGCCACAGCCCTCCCTGTGCCCACCAGCATGTGCTCCTCCAGTGAGGGCCGTGACTTGAACAGGCTGCAGGATGCTGTGCAGGTGGAGGTTGCTTTCCTGAGAAAGGGCTGATATGCAGGATTGGCCCAGGATGGGGAAAGGGAGTGAGAATTGCCGGTTATGTGCATCTGTAGCATCTCCAGCAGGAGAGAGCATGATCAATTTTCAGCTCTCGGAAGCTGAAATAGGACTGATGTATAAGAGTCCACTTTTGGTTTCTTTCTAATTTGTGTCTGTTGCCTTGCAAAGGGTTTGGGAGGGGGGTGCGCTCTGATGGACAGAGCCGTGCCTTCCCGCGTACCTCTCCCTGCAGGATTTTTTGTGATGGTGGTGGTGTAGGCAATGATGTCTTACAGGGACTCCCAGAGTAGCTGCAGTGGAGGGAAAAGGGAAGCTCTGGGATCGCACTTGAGAGCAGAAGCAAAGCAAATGGCTCATGTCTGGGCAGGGCTCGAGTGGACAGGCAGCGCTGCCTGCAAGTGGTGACTCCAGCTTGGACTCCTCTGCTGGCAGTTTGCAGGTGTCTGGGCAGTCGTTTTCTCACCCATCATCCTTCCCCTGCCCAATACACAGCAGGCTGGCAGGATTAATTGATCAGTGTTTGAATTTCTCCTGTCAAGTAGGTGTTAAATATTATTATTATTATTTTCCATCATAGCCACAGTGGCAAACGCTCCCCTGTGCATGTATTTAAGCTATCCAATGTGGGCCACTTTGTTCTTAATTTTGATTATTTATAAGAATTCCTTCAGCACATCAAGTAGTCTCCATAGATGAGGATTTATAGGAAGGTCTTGAGAGCTGTCAGAGTAATGTTTTTCCAGCAGTGAAAACTTAACCTCCTCTTAGATCTTTATTTCTGCTTTGTCCTGGGTTTGCCATGTGATGAAGAGATGGTGTAGCTGCAGCAAGTGCTTGGTTACAGCTATCAGGATGAAGGAGATGTGTTGTCAGTTGTTTTATTTTTGATCCTATTTGAATGTGTCAGTCAACTGCCTCGAATCAAAGAAAGTGAGAAGGAGCCTTTAATAGTTGTGATTTGGAAACTTCAAACTTACCTTTTTTTTACAGACGCTAAGTAAATGGTTGGCGGGCTCTTGTAAATCATAACATTTCTAAATATATCAGAGAGGCTCTCAGCCAAGCTGCTGGCGAAGACAGTGTCTATTCCTATTGACTTCTTTTCCCCCTTCAGACTACTTTTGCATTGAATAATTTCAAATCATAATGCAAAAAATCAGGCACTCTTAACAAGACTAGCTAACGCTGTGATTAATGAAAGTGTAATGTGAGCTACTGTACAGCCCTTAGAAACCAGTTAGCTAATTAGTGTAATCACAGAGGTGGAAATAATTAAAAGACCATAAAATAGAGGTAGCCCTAACAACAACGTTTTCCTCTGACCCAGAACTGGTGAGAAGGGGATGGTTTACTGGGTTAGGAACAGAGAGGAGCGGAGACCGAAGGGTCTGGGAGTAACCACTGTCAATGACATCTCGGGGCTGGATCAGACAAGTAGAAATAGAGCAGATTTTACAGCAACGTAATCCAGATTGCAGCAGGGTCCTCTGGCAATGGCGCTTCACGTTACAGCACCTCCCTTCCACCTTTATCCATTGCCACAAGTTTAGTGGCAAACTAATCAAGACAGAGGTACTTGTGGTGAGGCAGGATCTGGCTGGCTCTTTCTTTCTTACTTTTTTGTTCCCTTTCTTCTTTCCCAGGTTATTAGCAAATATAGTATTAAAACTTCATTCACCTTGCAGTCCCTGAGCCCTCCAGGTTTGGTTTCAGGCAAGGGAGAAACGAGTGTCGTAAGGTGCTTAAGAAAATCCTGTTAGAGAATTCCCTATATTTATATAGCTTACAGTGTATTTATGTATGTTATTCACTATAAGTTTCACAGGACTCTAACAGCTGGTTGAAAAATCTCTTGCGAAGAGGGAAAAGTCCTTCCGGGCAGAGGAGAGCGGTGCAGCGACTGGTGAGGGAGCTGCCAGAGCTGCTCCCAGGAGCAGGGTGCCAAGCAGACCTGCCACCCTGTTCAATCCTCGCCCGCAGCCTTTGCAACCAGGTTGGTCCAGACAGCCCTGAGTCCTTTGGGCAACACCAGCATATTAGTGTAGTGGTGAATCCTAAACAACCCCCAAAATGCACGCCTGGTGCTTCTCCAAGGGGTCTCCCAGGCAGGACTGTTCAGAGTCATCTTTTGTTAATGAGAGACATAGGACAGTGTGATGAGCTGGATCTCACCAGTGGTGATTAGAAGTGACCTACCTCTTGCTGCTAGATGAAATAGCTCCATGTAACGGGCTATAAAAAATCCTAACTGGTAATTTTCCAGTTGGGATGGGTCACCACTATGGCCATCTCCATCAGCTCTTCTCATTTCTGCCATGGTTTTGTGTGTGTTTCATTTGACCTGGGTATAATGAATAAAGGAGAATAAAGTAGCTGCAGACACAATCAACGATCATCTGCTGAAGCTGATGAATATGCCGAGACTGCTAAGTGGGTCTTCATTAGCTATTCACATGCTAAGAGCAGTCCTTATTTAGCCTTCTTTCCTAGGTGAATCTATTTTTTTAATATCTTTTGTACTGATCTTGTCTAGGGGGTGGGAGGCTGGATGGAGGGTACCACCGCTGCCAGGTAACCAGATTATTTTCATGAAAAAATAGACCGTGACACCAAGTTGGCAGCAAGCTGAAAAGAAGAAACAATGTGATGCCATTTAGAGAAGGAAGGAATAATTTTCCCTGGTGACACCTCTAGTGGGAGGCAGAACTTTATCTTCTCTTCGCAGCTCAAATGAAGCATCACAGCAGTAGCTTTAACTGTGCTTCCATGTTTCCAGCATGTCTTTTCATTAACCTTTCTTTATTGCTGTAGCAGGGAACACGCTTTCCAGGGGGGTTTGCAGGGCCATCACTGGGGATGCAAGCCCAGGACGTCCCACCCAGGTCTCCAGGCTGTGGCACATGCGGTGCCTGGTGGTCTGTGCTGCATGCAGATGAGCTTGCAGTGAAGAAGGGAAGCCTGATATATATCTACAAGCCTGCTGGAGAGTGGATTTTAGAGCAGCAAGTCATGGCCAGCCTTGCCCAGGGGCCCTTTTGCCCCACCAGCTCAGACACGTGAATCACATCCCGGGACATCCTCGAGGGTGCAGATGGGACAGTGCTTAACCACTGGCAGTGTCTTCATGAAAGAAAGGTGCCTTTTCCACCTGTGGAACCCCCTTTTCCACACAGGGCATCACCTAAACTTTCTCATTTAAGCTTTCCTTAAAAGCCACAGCTCCTGCTGTGCTGGGGGCTGGTTGGCTGCGGTTGCCTCTCTCCCTCGCATCCGCATCCATCTGCGGCAAAGGCTGCCCTCTCCAGACACACAGAGTATCTGAGGGATGCAGTGGCTGAGCTGTGCCCCAGCAGCACTGGGGGCCCAGCACCCTCAGCCAGCACTCATCCTGGTCCCAGCTGCGCCAAGCAGAGCCCAATGATGTCCCATCCCAGTGAGCACAGACCAACACAGCCTCATGCGTCCCCCAAGGTGGCCTGGCCCCATCACTGGCTCCTGCCCACACCAGGTCCAACCTGCATCCCCCCCTCCGGCAGCATGTGGGTGCTGCTTGGGAAACCACCCAGAGCACTGCATTCCTTCTGGCAGAAGATTTCCATCTTACCTGGCTGATTCCTGCCCTCCCAAACCTGCTCAGCACCTTTTTTTTTTTTTTTTTTTTTTTTTTAAAATAATCTGACAGTGTGGGAGTGAGTACCGTACTCATCTGAGTTACCTTTTTCCAGCTGAGGCTATTCACACTGCAGACTACGTGGGTGACACCCTGGGAAAGCCAAATTTAGCAGCATGCTGCTCCAGGAAAACCTTACTCTGAGAACAGCAATGTGAGTGGAACACTTGTACCTCCAGGGTTTGTAAACAGCTGATCTACAAGAGATTACTTTTTTTTCCCCTTGTGCTTTTGACCTTATTTGCTGAAAATGAAACATCATCTAACCTTCCAGGAAACGCCACGATTCTTCAATCTGACATGAGATCTTCTGCAAGAGTGCATCTGTTCTGGTCAAGCTCTTGGGTCTCTGGAACAGGGTTCTTGACACTGGAATGGGAATAGCAGCATCCTGAATCTGGGACAGCAGGACCTGAGCCCTGCACCTCTCCAGCCAGGGGAACAACAGCCTCCTGGGGTTAGTCACTGACTGAGCTGGTTTTGCACCAGTTCCTCATGGAAAAATGGGGATTTCTTGGGACTGAATCACCTTGAGCATCTTAAAGATTTGTGGGAGAGGTGAAACCCTTCCCATCCAGCTCTGTGGGTCTGGCTGGAATAAAACGTGGCTTTACAGCTCGAAGTAACCCACCTTGCCCTGCTTCAGCCTCCCCTAGTCCTCTCCTGGGAGAGGTTTTAAAGACTGTTGCACTGCTGAAATTTTGGGCTCCGCATGCCATGCTCGGCGAGCGCAGCCCCTGACTCACATTTCCGACGGTGCATTTCCTGAGCACGACGCCTGCGGGTACCAAATCTTGTCTGTACAATCAGCCTTTGCAGGTTACACCTTCCCACTGCTATTTTGGGGGACCGCAGAGGTCTTCCAGGAAGGCAGCAAGGCGGCCGGGGGGAAGCTGCAAAGCTGTGCCTGCATCAGGGCTGGAGCAGCAGCGAGGGCTATTTGAAGGTAAGAGGTTATTTGTGGGAAGACACAGCTCTCACGATGCTCTACAGCTTCCTGCCTCCCACCCATCACAAGTGGTTTAGAAGACGTTATTTTGCTCAAGAAGTGCAATGCTTTTAGATCCAGGCTGTTAGTGTTTTACCTGGGGTGTATTCACCAGTGTGCAGATCTCTCTCCTTCGTGGCTTTTTCCCGGAGCAGGGCCCCCCAAACCCCGCTGGACCCGGGGAAGGACTCGGAGCCACCTTTGCGCTTTGCTGTGTTTCCCTCTGGATGAGGTCGGTGACATTCCCGACCCCCAGCATGCCGGGGAAGATGGATTTAACTGAACCCACAATGATAGCCCCTCCAAAAGCCTCAGAAAACTAAAATTTCTTTCTCTCTGTCTGGACCACCTTTCCTTGTTTTACCACTAGATGGGAGAGTGAGACTGGGCTAACTCAGCTGCTCCCGTCCTCATCCCGGTAGGAATTCCGAGGCGAGATGAGAACTGAGAAATGCCCGCAGGTCATCCTGCAAATCCTCCCACCTCGGGAAGGGAGTGGGTAACCCCCAAAATGCATAGTTATTGCCTAACCCCAAAAGTGCACGCTTAGGGAGGCACTAATGCCTGCCTGGTGCTTCGCCTCAATACTGGTATCCCAGTGGTAGCAGCCCCTCTGCCCTCATGCAAGGAGGAATCACTTACACAAAGACTAGATATATTCGTGGGGTTAAATACTTTTTTTTGTTGGTTTTTTTTTTTCCATATCCACTTGTCCTAGAGCAGAGGGAGGTGGGGAAAGTGCTTGCAATTCACTCCTCTCATCCACACCCCAAATCCCTCTTCCCAGGAAGCTGGGTGACCCCAATAATTGCTTTGCGAGGTAAAGAATAAAGCAGCATTTTTCTCCTCCTTCCCTTCCACACCTTTCTCCTATAGAATTCTTGTGTATCGGTACTCGCAGTGATACCATTTTCCTGCAAAGATTAAAAATGGGCTGGTGCAATGATTGCATGTGCAGGAGGAGAATCCGTGCCCTGGTCTGACACCGCTCGCCTTGGGAGCTGCTGCGGGCGAGGGAGGGGAGGGCGCCTGGTTCATTAATGTCTTGTTAAATTTACTTTCACTGAAGCACTTCCCATTTCCCGTGACACTTCCTGAGCTTTTGCTGGGACTGGGTGTGTTTGGGAATTACATAGTTGCAGAAGCACTTTCTCAACCAAATTAAAGATTGCCCAGTTTGACTATTTTTATTCTTATAAGGTTTGGAGTTTTTAAAAATGAACACCTTCTTCCTTCCTGAGATTTCACAAGTTCTGGAAGAAATCTCATAGTGGCCAAATTCTCCAGCTGCCTGTGTGACTATAGCAGAATATGTAACCCTGTAATTTCGAAATTATCTTTTGGGGGATTTTGCTGTCTGCCCAATCTTCCTAATTTGCAACATTTTTAGAGAAGTGACTCAACTGATTTGCTTAATGCTTGGCACAGTTGGGCACTGAAATGAAATAATTCTAATAACCTCCCTAATTACAGTGCCCTTGTTGCCTCTTTTGGGGTCTCCTGTCTTTGCCTTCACAGAAAATATTTATCATTATCCGGTTAGAGAGAAATAACAGCTTCTTTGGGAAAGGAAGTTTGGGTTTTTTATTGGACATAACTACTCCTATTTTCCATAAGCAACAGCCACCCCACCCTGTGTATGCAACAAGGCCACTGAGTCACTCAGCACGAAGCACTGACCAGCTTGTGCACCTCGCCAGGGAGGCCCCAATAGCCCCTCTGAAGAAAAGAGACATCTTTCTTCAGTTGATAATTACAGATGAAAAAATGTTGCCTGGAAGCAATAAAAAAAATAGAAATTCCAGACCTGGCAGGTCCAGGGCACGTTTGCTTGTGCAAATGCAGCTTCTAGCTGCTGGGGAGAGCCCGGGGTGACAGCAGCAAATGGGACAGCCAGGGTGGGAGCATCCCCTGCCGCAGCTGGGGCCAGGGCTAAGGTTCACCCCACTCTCTGTCCGTGGGTGGGTCTGGGACATGCAAGGACGAAGGTCAGAGCAGCCACAGGATGTCTCTAATAGATGGTTAATCATATGTCTGCTTCTGGCCATGGACGCTCATGGGAGAAATGACTGCCCTCAGCCGACTGCCTGCTGCTCCCTGAGATCCTCAGGTGCCAAACGTTGGGTAAGCAAGTGGAAAAAAAAAATCTCAAAAACTCAGGACCGCTACAGTTACTCTGACCTGCTTTGCCATGCTCCCAGTCTTTATATCCCTTTCCTCTCTTATCTCCCCCTCGCCATCCTAGAAGAGCATTAAAAACCAGAAAAAGCACTAACTGGGGAGAGGAGCTACAAAGCGACCGGTGGCGTGGTGCACCCTTGCGATGACACAGGACCGGAGGGATGAGGACACCACAGAAACCAACTTCTGGCCTCTGCCGACTGCAGGAGATGCTGCGGCTTGCCGCTGTCTAATGACTTTCAGCACGCCAAATGCAAAGTCAGGCCTACTTCAGCAAGGAGAAGTGGAGGTGATTAAGTTTCTCTTTAATTATAACAAGGAAATGGCACGTGCAAGTGCCATTGCTTCAGACGAGAAACACGCGGCAGTCACCAAATTAAAGCTCTATCCTGTAAACCTTTCCAGCGTGTGAGACTGAGACTTAAATTCCTGCTGCTGCAGGGCCACGGGGAGGAGAGGAAAAAGGATGTGGCCCAAGCTGTAGTTGACGGGACTTGTTTCAGGAGAGCTCAGCTACCTGTGAAACATGAGCCCTGCCAAGCTTGGGGCACAACGCGTGTGCACACATGGCATTTACTGCACTAGTAGGCAGCTCCAGCAGCAATATAAAGAGTGCAATGTTTAAACTTATAAAGCATCAATGCAGAGACCAGGATGGAGCAGCAGACTAGCAAAATGCAGGCTTGCTCGGAAATGTTGTGTTGACGTAGATTGCAGCCAGAGCCCTTCAGTAGCTGGCTCACGGCATCACAGCATCCACGTGGACCCTCGTGATGGTGATTAAGAGCAGCTCCATGAATTTGGAAAGGGGGCGAAGGAGTCTACCTCCTCCTCCGGGGCATTTTGGGCTCCCAGCTGAGCGCAGAGGGGTGCACGTGCTGGTGAAATACATGGGATGTGCTTCACGGGGCTGTGACCAGTTTGGAGGGGCAAGATGCAGTTGTGTGATGGTAAGCACAGAGCACAAATTAAGTGAAAACTGTTAGGTGGGTGAACAACAGCCCCAGCACACCAGGACATCCCTGGATGGAGGGGTCTGCGCCGTGGGGATGGCTGACACTTGCTCTGATCCTGACCCGCACGGGCAGCTCCCGGCCGGGACGCAATCCAGCCTCACAGATGCAGAGTCCGATCTCTCCTGTAGACCTTGATCCTGCAAGAAGAACTGTAGGGATGGATTTTCAAAATCAGCCAGAATGAGTGGGATCCAGGCCTTATCTGAGATAGCAACAGAATTAGCCACATGATTTCTTCTCCGTGTTTACAGGGGCAATATTTTTCCAAAGTTCAAAGTCTTTCTCTGCAGAAAGCGTGTGACGTGTTACAGTCACAATGTAGTTTTGGTGCCATGAACAATTAAAAAAAATCCATTTCTGGAGCGATATTTGCTATGTTTGTAATCTCTGAACTAATTACAGAACTGGAAAATCAATAGCTATCTGGAAATCTTTCCAGTATGGCTAACTAAGCGTGCTACATATCATGCTGGAATATATTCTTCACAAACACATGTTGCTCATGACCATCTCCCAGATCATATGGGCAGATGATATCACTGTCAGTAAGTGTCTGTCCTTCATTACACTGCAATGGCAACATTTACCAAAATCTGCAGGGGGGATTGGGCAGAGTGAACAGCACAGTACGTGCGATCTGGAGCAACATTTGGTGCCAGCATTTTAAGCCAGCAACGAAAAGAGTTGAAAGACTGGGTTAGTTCAACAGGAATCTTCAGAAAGATTATGAAGCAAAATCATTAGAAGTTCATGCCTCAGTTATAATGTTGTTTTTTTCATCAGACTTTATTAAAAAAAACCAAACCCCCAAACCTTTGGTGACTGAAAATAACCTCCTTCTCTAGTCTCCTACCAAGAGAGACGCGGTGTTAAATGGGTAGTTCAATGGCGATTACACTTCAAAAACAGGCATAAAAAGGAAGGGGTGTTGGTCTGATGAATATGATCTCCTCTTGCTGTACAAACACACTGTGTTGACCATGGCAACTCAGTCGGAGCCAAAGCCCAAACCCTTGTGCCGACGTTCTGCACCACTTCCCACGCACCACAGGCGTTGCTGGGATCTTATTCGAGACGCTGCTGCCTCACTCGTGCCTGCGAGAGCTCAGTGTGCTCTTCTTTGGTCTGGTGGAGTTTGTGCTGTTGCTAAATGAAGAGTAAATATTCCCATCCCATGCCAAAAGCACAGCAAGTGGATAAGAAGCAAAGACCACAGTACAGGTGATTTTCCCCAGGCTCCCATTTGCATCGCTACTTGGCACTACCAAGCGACGAATTCTGAGCTGTCACGTGCGCTCCCTCAGAAGATTTGCTCTCATTTTATGTTTTTACCTGATTATTCTTCATAGCTTTTTTCCCCCCAGTGAATCGAGCACAGAAAAAGTGGGACTAGGGTACACCTCTGCCCTCGCTCCCTCCCCAAGCCAGGGGATTCCTGCAGCTGCACCCACACCTGCAGCTCTCCAAGGCGGCTTCATCCTGGAGCAGAGCTTCGGGTCTAGCAACCCATGAAGGTAAGGTGCAGAATGTCCCTTGTTCCAGCCCTCACCTCAGGAGACAGGCCATGACTTATAGTCCCTCCTAAGAAAGAACTTAGCAGGTTAATTATGCTCAAAGAATTTAAATTTTGGAGCTGGGCACGACCCGTGTAATGATCTGGATTGTAATTACTGTTATTATTACATACTGTCTGCATTTCTGTAGGACTCCCATGTCCAGCTCAGGAGCTCCTCTGCATGGTGCAGCACATCAGCACAGAGAAAGGAGCCCCTCGAGCTGCTGACAGCCTGCCCGGAGCAGCGGAGCCAGACCCGAGCGTGGCTGGGGGTATTTATGGTAACAGTGCTGCCTCGCCCGCACCCAGAACATACACTCCCATGGTGTGGCTTTGTTAATCTGGGCTGCTTTCATCCAAAAAGCAACAGTTACAAAAATATTGTGCTTATCATCATCACAGTTAAAATTTCCCTTTTAACTCCTAAGCCTGAAATGACCTTGATGCTAACTCAGAGCTGCAGGGTGCCCCATACTGTTCAGACTCTATGGAACCATACCTACAGCTGCTGCACTGAGTTTCAATGTGTTTTCTCTTTGGATGATACCGTCTTTGGACTTTTCCATCATTCTTCCCAGTGTAATGTTATATTTCATTCAAATAAAACTTGATCGGAGTGTGAGAAATCACTTCTATTTCTCTCTGTCTTAGGAAAAAAAAGGCTGTGGTGTCTGCGCATCACCTAATGGAAAAGACCTGAGAAAAAATAGCTCAGACCTTTCAGAAATTTTTCAAAGAGAAGCTACAGCTCTCCCTTATCTCTTTTAAAACTAACACATCACACTTTGTGCATGCTCAGCAGCAAAGTTCCTAATATCGTTTCCCAATAACCCAGAGGTACAGTATTGCAGTGCTGTTGCTGGCTGGTTTATAAAGAGGGCGAGAGCAGGAGAAGCAGGGAGGGATCGCTGCCTCTCCCAATGCTCCCCTGGCCGCCAGCCATCAGCACCTCGGGGACATCCTGAACTAGAGGTTGGCACGGACATTATTGGGTTTAACAGCCGCCAGAGCATGTGTCACCCATGAATTTCTCTAATCTTTCCTCGAACACAGTTAACGCTTTTGGCTTTGCAATGCCCTCTGGCAACAGTTGCCACTGTCTAATCAGGAGCTGTGCAAGGGTTTGCTTTAAACCCCCTACCTCATCCTTTCATTTACAGGATCCTTTGTTCTCGTAATAATAAATGCAGCTCGCAGTGCTAAGCAGGATGGATTCTGATGCTCCAGTTTGCAAAACCAACAGGGTCTTACAGAGGTAGGATAACACAAAGTCTGGTAAAAAGCCCAGGGGGGATTTTCAGAAGTGCGTTTCCCACTGCAAGCCAGCACTAGCCACCGCTCTTGAAAAATCCCGTCTTTATTCATTATTTGTTACATGTTTCCTGTGAATGAATTTCTGGCTCAAATTAGAGTTATAATAAAACTCTAAAAAAAATCTTCTTTTAGAAAAAAAAACACTTCTGTACTTCCTTCCCAGAGATTTGTTGCTTCTTCTGCAACAGCAGATGTGAATCATGGAAGTATTTATAACAGCGATATTAGGAAATGATCATTCAGGCACCAGAAATCTGTATTAGACATTATGTCTTTAAATAAATTGTTTATTACTATGTTAACCTAACCTTGTAAATACATGCACACTTAACTATATTAAAAATGTAAATGTTCCCAGAACTGGACTTTACATGATGAATATACAACTCCCCTTCTTTCCTGGTCAGCTCTGTGGATCCTGGGAAAAGGAGAATAGTTTCATTTGATGGCATTAATAAGGTTTATGTCTGCACAGATTTAGCCCAAAGATTGTCATGATCATCTCAGGTCCCACGTGGCTTACATGACTGAACTTGAAGAAACTGGTGACGGAGCGATTCCAGCTCTCAGAGTGCCTCCAGCCAACTGACTTCCCTTCTGTGGCACTACATTTGCATTCATTAAAACCAGAGTTTTAATGATTTATGGAGATTTATAAAAAATGGCAGCCCAGAGCTCCTGACACTCCCAAAGCTTCTGACAGAGGTACAACACATCATAAATCCATCCCGGTGTGAAATATTGAATTAAAATCATTGCAGGTAAATCTGCAAGTATTAACATGACCCATAAAATCGGGGTTTCAGTCAAAGTAAAATGATCAGAGCCTCCCAAACCCGAGGAGATAGTAACCCATATAATAACAACAATATAATGATTATAATGTTAGTAGTAATACTACTAATACGATTACCGGTCTCCTTGTCATTGTTTATTACCGTCACTGCCCTGATAATTCTCAGCTCTAATGATGGACAGGGGCAGAGACGGCCCCATCCTTTCAGAAACCTTTGTGCCCACCACCAAGCCCCAGCCAAGGAAAAACCTTGTCCCCTTCGATTTTAAAAGAAAAGCCACCAGCAGCTAGCAGAGCTCCCTATCCAGTCTGGCTGAGCTTGACAGGTGAGGGAGTGAAAGGAGATGGTCCTGAGATGGGAGACTAGCAGAGGTGAGGAAGATTTAGGCCAGATGCTGTCAAGGAAAGCTGATGCGCGTCCCAAGCAGTGCGGGGGACAGGGCCGTGCCTCCCCATCGTCTTTCCCCACCTCCCTTTGGTGGAGGTGTCTGTCGCTCACAGCAGGACAAGGACTATGCTCTGGCGAGTACTTTTCTAATTGTTCTGCAATACATCTTTACCTTCGTTCCCATTGCATCCTTCCCCTTCGCGGGTTTGCAGAGCCAGGAGAGAAACCGAGCGAGGAGCGACCTAGCTCGTGCCAAGGCCCCAGCACCCTCACGCTCGGGTCCCTGCCACCCTGCCCGTGCTCCCCCACGAGGGCAGGGCTCTCTCTGTGCTCATCTAGGCTCTGCCCAAACCTTGCCCATCCTCTCCACCCCCTGCCACCTCCAGCTTTCATTGCATCACACACATTTCATGCCTTTCTATAGCTTTGGCAGATTAATTCCAGCTTCTCCTAGCCCCTAAACCAGCTACAAAGATCCTTTTGGATGAGCCCAGTCCTGGGAAGATGCCGAGCTCTGGAGGAGCATTCTGCCACTCACGCAGCAAGGTGTGCATCGTCTCACGCTGAGCTCCGCGGGCTTTAAAACGGATTTTAAAACAAACTTGCCCCTGGGACGGACTCCTTTTCATTGACAAGTGAATCAGCGGAGGTGGCGAGACTGATTTGCCATGCTACTGCCCAGCATCTTTAAAGATTTTTGTAGGAGACAGATTTCTTCCAGGTGACCTCTGTCCTTCCTTGCCACACCTTCTCCCTTGGAGACATTAACATAGTTATTATTAGCTCATGCAAATCCACAGGACAAGCTCTGTATCTTTACACCTCCCTCACCCAAGAGGTAATATATTTTGAGATGCTGTATAAAAAAATCACCAAAAATTAAGTAAAAGAATTACTCTGCACCTCTGAGGACAACCTCACCAAAGGCAGGATGGACCAGAATGTATGTGGAGAAGCGAGCAGAGCTGAGGAGCAGGGATGCATCACCCTGAAGCTGGAGCCAGCGATGAATGCAGCTTGGCACAGTTGAACAGGAAATGTGGGGGGCTCCCCAGCTTGGGTGCTTTTGACGCACCGCTTCACCTTTGCACATCTGTTGTCCTTTCCACCCTGTTCATTTAAAATATAAACGGTTTGAAACGGGGCCTTACTCATCAGTGATTGCACAGCACCAGCCAAAACGACGCCCTAACTTCAGTGCACAGGAAGCGATTCATATATAATAAAGTAACATCAGCGTGTGTCCATGGAGCAAATGCTTCCTGGTTTCCTGACCACAGCATGTCGCAAACAGCAGGCTCTCCCACATTTAGTTTTGCCTTAAAAGCTTATTCAACAGCTCCCAGTTTAGCCCAGTAAGTGAAAGCAAAACCCGCAAGAAGCCCATCCACCTCCAACTCCGTGGGGCACAGCAAGAATGGGACAAAAAGGCAGCACTTCCCAGCTCCATCCTGGAGCCACTGCTTCAGAGGATGATGATGAAGGAGCGTTGCAAGCTGCACACTGCCACAGCCCAGGATGAGCCTTGGTGAGCTGCAGGGTCTGCTTCTGCCTTGGGTCCTGCCCCAGCTCTCAGTTACCTGTGGGTCTCCGAGCTCCGGCAGCAGCCGTGGGAAAGGTGCAGCACTGCTGCCTCCGCACTGAGCAGACATGGGTACCGCAGGGCTCAGCGTGGCGGCTGGATGTCAGACCTCTGGCCACATCTTTGCCCACCTCGCCGCCTTGCACAGCGTTAGCCGGGGTTTTCCATTACCCAGGTTACCCCGCGCACTCCGGATAATGGAGAACCAATTGCACTTTAAAGAGCTAAACGTACAGTGCCTGAATTATTTATCTTTGAACATGCAGAAACAGGCCAAATTCCCAAGTGATGTGAAACGGCTCTTATAAGAAATGCAAAGGGGGCTGCAAAAGCTGCACTGGTAGGCATGCAAGAGCTGCGTGGTTAGACCCTCACACATGCACATGTCACATCTGCTGAGATTCTTCCTGCTGGGGTGATTTATGTCCTGGAGGGTGTGGAGTGCTCAGGTGTGGGTGCTGGTCCGGGGACCCATCTGTGTAACCGCACAAGGGCCCCCTCTGTGCCTATAAACCAACCACTGTGACAGCAAGTCCCCAAACAGCAGAGAAAAAGGCCCAAACAAACGCGTTAATGCAAATCAAAGGGGTTCGGTGTGCTCCCACAGCCTTCCCGCACAGCTCCTTCAGCTCTGGAGGCCAGTTGTGCTTCCTCTGCAAACATTAACCCAGCCGTGCCCAGCCTGATCGAGCCTGGCGCTATATTGCACCAATAAAGATAACGCCGAGATAGTTGTGTTTATGCCCCAGATAAAATAATACCCATGCATCTGCTCTCGCACTTTTTTCTTTCTTTTACGTGAGGTAAGCTCGTTGCAATAGCTGGAGGTAAAGATTAAATTCCCACCATCGCTCTCTGCCACCGCAGCCACGGATGTGGCTCCTTTCAGCGCAGTTTCTCCCCTCGGTCTGGTGCACGGATGCATCCCAGAATTTCTCCCCGAGCATCCCGGGGGTGCAGGGAGGCTGGG
>WAAD01034922.1:207234-264528 GCA_013389945.1 Fregata magnificens | reverse complement strand
AGGCGGCGGGGATGGGCGCGGATCATCCGCCGCTCCCCGAGGGGGGATGAAGAGCCCCGAGGTGGGGCTGGGGGGGTGGGCTCGGAGCCGGGGTAAGCGGCACGGTGCCCGGAGGCAGGCAGCGCTCCAGCCCCGGGCGTGCGGGCTTTTGCGTGGGATCGGTGGCTGGATGGCAAGAGCTCCCGGTCCGCGTCGGGAAAAGCCCGTCTTGCTTCAAAGGGGGGAAAAAAGTCGCCGAAATAGCCAAACTCATTGAGATTTTCCATTTGCGAGCCATCTCCGGTGATGCTTCAAAAGCGGCCTCGCTACCTTGTAACTGAAATTCGTTGGAACTGATTCACGGAGGTTTTGTTTTTTTTTTTCCTTTTATCAAAACCTTGCCTTTCTGCGGGAAATTAAAAAGCTGCAGAGAAATGGCGCAAAATAAGAAAAGCTAGTAAGGTGACATGGCAAAGTGATCCTTACAACAAATAAAAAGTATGTTAATGGTAAAATGGTCCTTGTTTCAAGAGAGTAGTCAACTGAAGTTAGAGAAGGAAGTCAGAGGCAGCATGCTGAGCCGAAATCGGAGCACTTTCATCCCCTGACCTATATTACTTTTACTAACCTATTTGTTCAGATGATACGAATCAAAAGCATTGTTAAAATAAAAATGCATTTTTCAGTTCCGAGAGCTCGAAAGGCGCAAGTGGACGTTAATCACGTGAGTTTGTTGCATTAACATTTTATTACCATTTTGTAGGCTGTTTGGTTTCACCAGGCAACTTGCTACAAACGTGAAGTTATCCCAGTCTGGCACCTCCTTTTTTTGATTTCTGGGCTCCCACTCTCTCTAGTGCCACTTGGTTGTAAAAACACACGCTAAAACAGCATTTGAGGGGGAACAAACACAAAAGAGATCTTCAGAGACGTATGCTTTGAGCTGTTGTAAATGCGAGAAAAAGGATGAAATGTGGGGAGAGAGGGTTAGTCAAATAATGAAAAGAAAAACAAAATGTAGCTATTTATATGCAAAGAGGTCTAGCCTGCAGGCTACCAAAAATGATCGGAAACTGAAGCAGCAGCCCTCTGCGCTGGGCGGGCTGCAAGGGACAGACCACAGCCACCTGTCCTGCCACAGCCCGGCCAAAACCATGCCGGTGTGCAACGAGCGTGTTCAGGCGTGACAACATCGTCTGAAGCCCTGTGAAATAGCCGCTCCACTGGTATTGCCTTAATTTGCCCTGCACGTGTGGATCCAACCCACAGAGTGACAGTGGCAAAAACATTAAGCGCTACCCTGGGATGACAAATGAGACAAGAAGCAGCAATTCTTGTGAGGGTTAGATATTCTTGGCCAGCGAAACCAGGAACTACCTGAGCAAGTAGTCACTAGAAATCTTCACAGAGATTAGAGATTTACAGGCAAGGGGAAAGATGGGATCAGCCACTAACAAAAGAAGTATCCACTGGCTTAGGGAGATCAGCATCCAGCTGCTCAGTGCCTCATTATTTCTGACTGCAAACTCCTTGAGGCAGCTTTCATCTTTTTGTGTGTGTGTCTTTACAGCATGGAGCATGCTGGGGAGGATCCTGCTCTCCGATTTGGGACTTTACACCGTGCAGTAGCACAAAAAGTGAATCATGGCCTTGCTTTACGCTGCTTATTTTGCTCAGACCACCCCAAAAAAGCATCACTGAGTTTTGCTTTCCTTTATCTTAATTGAGTGTACCAAGCCCAGAAACCTGCCTTTGCCTACCGGGTTGGTCACAACCCCCAGGTGAAGGTGCTTGTATGCCAGATTGCCAAATATTCTGCTTTACCATTTGGGTTTCTTGTCTTTCTCACCTGGTTCCTTGAGCTGCTGCCCATAAGTTGATTATTCACAGCCTGGGACATTTGCATCTTGCAGAATCCCATTAATGCAACGGTGGACGGTGGAAATGCTTTGCAAGACTCTGTAGAGCTGATGGCTTGTTGCGGGTGGGTTAGTGAGATGCTGAGTATGATTTCAGGGGAAAGGTTCCCCCTTTGGATTTTATGCTTAATAAACCGAGGTTGCTGAGTTAAAGCAATGTGCGGGAGTTGTTACCCATGCACAGGGTGTTTCGGATGTGGGCTGCCGTGAAATGCGTTGGTGTTCTGTTCCTGATTTCGATGGCCACCCCGAAGTGTGTTGTGCTTCTCTAGTACGTTTAAAAAACGCATTATCTTGGCCCAGTGAAAGGCTGATCCTTGTGCAGAGAAGCAGAATTTGGGAGCAGTGATAGCCCAGACCACACCACAGGCAGGATCAGGGGCTTTGCTCGCAGGGTCAGTGGCAACACGGCTCTCTCCGCGTCTCTGTTTCGGCAGGTTCCCCAGCTATCCCAGCCCTCTCTAGCTGTGGGATCTCTGGATGCAAGAGCTGCTCCTATCTTGGAGTGGAGCCACTCTCCTTTCCCTTTGCAAAACTGATTTATTGCTAGAGCTCCCTGTGATATAATTAGTTTTGTTCCATCTTGGCCTTGAGCGACCTCCTGGCGTACGAGCCGTGATGCTGAACTGGGGAATTTGAGAACAAAGAGTTTCTGCAAACACTTTCTGAGAAAAATGCTCTGAGAGAGGTAGCGGACTTAATCTGGTTTATGAATCCTGGACAAAAGCATCCATCCTACTTCGGTAGCTGTGATCAGTGATTGTAGACGAGTACTCAGAGGGCCACTGACTTTAACAGATTTTGCGTCAGACCTCTTGTTAGTACGGTGGAGAGCGTGAGATGAGGCAGTGAAATGTTTAATATTAACAGAGTAATGTTATTCTAACCTTAAATCTCTCTTCAGGCAGAAGTACCCCTAAATCTGGGCTATAACTATGTTGCTGGTGTAAAAAATAATGTCATTGCACTTCTAGATTGTAAATGAGTTTATGAGCAATGGGAATACGTTAGCGGTGGGAAATACTCTGTTTATTCTTGTTAGCCTTGTTCAGCAAAGTGCTTTCCAGCAGTTTTTTAAATTCCTGGAGCAGCAAAGACACTAGTCCCATTTCTTCTCTTGTGCTATTCCACTGACATATGTATAGTTACACTAAAACTAAATTTGATTGCTGCTGTTAATGGATAAAGTATATTGCAGGATGGCATCAATAATCTTCAGTCATTTGAATTCTCAGAGCTCGGCTTGGTTGCTTCAAGGAAGAAAACGAAGTGCTGACAAGCTTTGTTTTAACCGTCGTCTAGTGGTTTGAAGGAGTTAGGGAGTCGTTTTCATGTTGAGAAAGCAAGGCCAAACGCTTATTTTCCCAAAAAATACTTTGATTTTGCAATGTTCTGGCTGAAAAAAAAAATCCGAGAAAAAGTACTTTTTGGCATTTTTATAGCTATGGTTTCATATTTGTGAATTGAAGTGCTTTGGGTATGCTATGAGATAGGAGTTTATTTTTCTAGGTGGCATTAAGAGATAAAAAAATACATTTAGATTCTAGAGTTCTGATAAATGATACCAACCCGTGGCACAGAAATAAAAAGTCCCCAAAACATTTGAAGGACCTGGGCTCTGTTAGATTTTCTGTTCCCTCATAGCCTCTTCTTGGAAAAACTGCGTCAGTCTTTTTAACCTAACATACTCCAAATAAATCAGAGATGAAAATTCAGTTCAAGATTTCTTTTGCTTTAAATGCTCCATGGAAACCAGAAGCTCAGCCCTTGTCCCAGCCGCAAGTCGGAGCAGCTGCAAGGCTGCTCTACCTTGCCTTGGCTGGAAGGGCTTGCTAACGCCTTCCCCCTCCGTGACCGATCTG
Source organism: Fregata magnificens (assembly GCA_013389945.1). Lineage (NCBI taxonomy): Eukaryota > Metazoa > Chordata > Aves > Suliformes > Fregatidae > Fregata > Fregata magnificens. The sequence goes on along the minus strand of WAAD01034922.1, from coordinate 260,768 downwards.
ATCCTGCACCGCCTCAGCATAATCAAGGACAGGACAGACAACATGGAGCTTTATGTTAGCATAAGAATTCCTGCCCCCCCAAAAAAAGGGATTTCCTTGCAGTGCTTTCAAAGCAGCTTTACGGTCGTCTTTGTATTGCTGGAGGGGATTCAATCTCATGGAGGATATAGGCCCTTTGAGCTAGATGTGGGTCTTGGTTACAACAGAATCAGGCTTTTCTGGAGTCCCCCTATAACCCTGATCAACCTGTGATCCCTTTAGTGTTGCTTACTTTCCTCTTATTTGGTGGAAAACCTTGAAAAGAGTATTTTAAGATGCTGAAGAAGCTGAATTAAAAAGGAGTGAAAAGTAGGTATGCAGGCTGTGGTACACTGATTATCTGTCTCCAATATTGTTGTTCTAAAATAATTTTAAACTTAAAATAATGCCTTTTTTCAAGAGGCAATAAAAAAACTGCCTTGCCTGCCACCACAAACCAGCCAATTTTTATTCCCTTGAATTACCTTTTACTTTCTGTGAGAGATCTCGGGAACCCCGCTTGAGTGCCTTGTGTGAGCAAACACTGCTCGTGGGTAAGCAGCAATGGCAGGATCAGGCCCATCATTTCTTGGGGAACACTGATCAAAATCAGTCCTCGGTGACCTCGTTCAAGCTGATAACCAAGAAGGAGGTTATCCCGCTGTGTCCATTTCTCGTAGCACCTTGGTGGGGGCTGTAGGATGTGAGCAGGTCCTTAGCAAGGAAAATTAAGAAGTCCCTGAGTCAGAAATGAAAACCCCACTAAGCTGCTGCGTGGAAGCAGGAATCCCTTGAAGGCAATTTTCAGATTTCCAAGTAAATCCAACAGCTGCTGTCTAAGGCTGCGATTCCTCATGCGTGAGAAAAGGGAGGTACAAAGTAGAAGCCGTCTCCACATTGCGCACGGACAGCAAACCCCTCTGAATTCCGGCAGATGTTTTGGGTTGACGATGGGAACATTATATGCCTGTTTATTCCTTTATCTCAGGAAGAAACACCATTTGGCAACAATTTGCTCCCTGGCAGTAAGAATGAATTACTGACCTGATGGAGCATTGTCAGATGAAAGATGTGCCAGCCTGCAAGAGGGGCAGCTTGCAAACTGCGTGGAGCTTGCGGAGAGTGTGCGCACACCTGTGTACGCACCTTCCTCTGTACGTTTGTATGTATATTGGTATGTGTTTGTATGGATGGCTGTTTTATCCCAAGCTGGGTTTCTTAGAGAGGCCTGTTAATGCAGAACGGTATTGCTCAGCGTTTTTCCACCAGCATCTCTCAAAGGAATCAGTGGAGTCTCACCTCTTCCCATCGGCAGGGATTTTTATTTATTTAGATGCAGCCAGCCCTGGAAGAAGCAGGCAGCCAAGGACAGCACAGCCAAGGTATACCCGCCCGTTTGCAACCTGTTGTGCTTTGTAGCCATCCTTGAGATTTTTAGTGCTTTCTACATTAGGCGTTCACTATAGCCACTGTAGGAACTTGCGGCACAAGGACTCGCCATTGAAACGGATCTGAGGTTTCTAAGGAAGGTGTCGTTTCAGGTTGGCTTCTTCTGGCTGATCCAACAGAAATATGATTATGTGCCCATTCCTGCTCCAGATTTTATCTGCAGTAATGGGTGGTTTAGTAACACACAAAATAGTGATTGTGGAGAGATGGCTTGAAGGCTCTAGGTAACCTGGATATGATGACCTCCTTGCAGTGGGCAACAGAGAGATAATAGGAATGTCTAACTGAAATTAGGTACTTTAAACAAGTAATTAAGAGAGAGAAATCCCAGTCTTAATGTAGAATGACTTCCTAGGGAGTCACCTGAGACGTAGAAATTGGGGTTATTTAACTTTGCATTTTGCATGCCGTAGTGACTTCCTAGGTGCTAATCTGAGGTTAAGCAAAGAATGAACAGCTGGAGTTCTACTGTATTTTGCAAAATGGCCCATTTCAAGCAGTGAGTTCATTTAAGTGCTGTCTGGGAGGCTGTGCTGTTCCTGTGCTTGGCAGGAATCTCAAGACTAATACCTAAGAGGATTAGAAAGCATCGCTGAATGTTAAACAAGATCCAGGCTAAGCGGTGTGCACCAGTGAGCTTGTGCTCCGGGGGCTCTTTGGGGAAGCTGTTACTTGCTGATCTGGAATAAAAAGTGGGCTTGTGTGGGAAATACTCTTCCCTCAGCTGAATCCTTACTGTAGTCGCTGTTTCTCTTGCGCTCCCACTTGACGCAGTCTTTCCACCCTCTACCCATCTCATGGACGTGTGTGCTCTTGTGCTCACTGAGGACGGCGAATGTTGCAGGGGATGCTGATGATCAGCAAGTTTCTTTTTCCTTGATGCATTTAGGTCTTCTAATGTACTCTCTTCATCTCTGTGTTGTCTGGTTTGAGAGAGGAATGGGTGGGCATCCAGCCCACCAACATGGGGTTGAGCTGGAGAACCTGTCATAGAAAGGTCAAGCTAAAGACTGTGCTTGGCTGGTAGAGCAATGTGACCTCTTGGTACATGATTTTCCCTAGAAATTCCACTTACTATGGAGAATAGGGGTTGGAAGGTAATCTTGTCTCAGGAAAAAGTGAAGTACTGGGTAATTTGCATGTTGACTTCTCAACCCCCTTTGTCTACAGCATGTAAAAGAGACAGCATGGAGGCTATGTCCCATGCCAGATCTTCTCTCCCTTTACAGCACTGCGTAATGCCCCAGGATTTCACATAGATTTCTTCCCATGCTGCAGCAGAAATTGGGGATTTAAGATTTGTATTTCAACTCCAAATGTTGATCTGTTTGATCCATTTGAAAGGAAAAAGGCATTAAGACCCCATGAAGGAATGGTTCTTCAACAGCGAGGGTTCACGTGAAGCCCATTTCTGACAGCTCCTCGCTCGCAGTCTGTGGTAACGCAGGCATGGCGGGTGTTTTAAGAGGAAAAAGCAATTCTGGAAGTGTGCAAATTTCTCTAGGTTTCTTGAATGGGTGACAGTAGAAAGGGGGGTCGTGGCCTGAATTAGGGTATAAATAGTTCTGGCTCCAAGCATGATTGTGTTTCTGCTTTTGCTCTTACGATCAAGCCACAAATAGATTCCCAATACCCTGCAAGAGGAATGCAGCCTGGTGTAATACATGAATTGATCACTCAGTGGAGAAAAAAAAAAAAAAAAAAAAAAAGCCAGATGAAGGAGATATCTCAATGAAAAGGCAGTTACCCAGCAGCAATGTAAGAGAAAAGCCTGTGGAAAGCCTTTTGGAGGCTTTGCTACTCCAGCAATGACTGTTGCCCTCTGTTTATGTGGAGGATGCAGTAATTCTGTATAATATTAACACACCACCTACAACAGAAGGGCCTCAAATCCGTCTTTTTGTGGTATGGCTTCCACAAAGTTTCATGGTATCATTTCCTCTGGTTTGACCTTCTTTTTTTTACCTTCATACTAATCAAATCAGGGGATGGCAAAGAGTAAGTTCCTGTAAACCATGGTAGATGTCATCATTATTCTATTTTATTTATCCTGTACTCAGCATCCTTGCATTGTGTAACACAGGATGTTGCATTTTTTGCATTTTTATTGCTTCTGTCTTTAGAAGCAGCAAAGAATTGTGTCTCACATTCTTCATTTGGGTTTCGCTCATTTTGTTTCATTTCTTACATCACAGAGGATTTGCCTGAATCTGCATCTTCTGCACGGAAACAAAGAAGGGATATCTATAGGAACTAACTGGTAATCATTGGGAAAAGCTGACTAATGGCTCATGCAGAAACATCATCCTGAATATTAAACATCCTTAAATGGATTGTAAGGATCCAAATGATGGAAAATAACACCATGCTGTGGGCAGGGCTAGATATTGGGAAAATGCTGGTGGTGTATCTGCTGGTGGTGTACCTGCATTGGAAGAGCCGTGGAGACACCCAGCTCCATGGGCAGTAACGGTGGCTGGAGAGCACGGTACGGTGCCAGTGTGAAAATCTTCTCGTCATTGATCAGACTTATGGGTAGGAAGAGGATATTAAAGCAAGAGTGACATTAGAGAGAGGGAGTTAGGTATTACAGCGTAAAAGAACCTTTTGTCTGGCTAAGCTTTGCTATGGCAGAATATAGGGGCCCAGTTAAATCTGCCTTGTGCATTGGCACTGCAAGTTTTTAAAGATGGTCTAAAGCAGCTGCAGCCAATTGTATTTGCATAGATAAACTGGAACAAATAAGTAAGCTCAGAAAATCTGGCTAGATTTATCTTCAAAGCATTTTCAAGCAGCTAATTGAAAATTATCCAAGACACCTTCCTGATTTCTTGCATAGTATTGCATTAATTTGCCAGCGAGTGGAAAGTGCTTGGAAAACATACAAAGGATTTGTGAGTGCTAAGCTTTACTATTTGGAATTTATTTAATTATAAATGTGTCCTTGCTCATGTGATAATTTAAAGCCAGCTTCTACTGCTCTCATCCATGCTTCAGACTCTGGTGGGACTAATCTTGTAAAAATACATCTCTGACAGGAGGGGTGGGCCAGGGTATTCCTATCACCCGCCGCTTCTAGATACCTCCTCCCCTGCACTTCAGCTGTCCCTGCAGCACTGGCGGTGAGCACAGGGTTGTATATGTGGTCAGCTGGCTGCTCTTTAGGTGTGTTTCTCATTCCTGAAACGTTTCCGTGTGTGCAGGGCGATGCTGTTCGTGTAGGAATTGCTTACGAAAGGCTCCAGATTGGTCCCAGTGCTGCTCCTAGCAATAGCAGCATCCTCTGTATTGCTGAACCAAAGGGATGCTTTTTAAAAGTGTGCTAAAAAATGCAAGGTTCACACTTTGTGTAAGCTGAGGACAGTTCCTCAGCTGCCAGGAAAACAATTCAGCGTTGCACGTGAACAACCCAATCACCCCACGCTTTCTTTTATCTCCCTTTTAACTGAATCAGTGCCCTGAGGACAAGCCCCATTCACAGGACCAGGACGTGGATTTATCTCACTTCTGGGAGGCTTTCCTGTTCCTAAACCAGTGAGTGGATTACGCTTGATCCATATGGTGTTTATCAGTTACAACAGAAGTAGTACTGATAATCCTCCGAAGCCAAACTATCCCAGAAAAATTCAGTACGTGTTACCAAGAGAAATTAAATGTACAAACCCGGATGAATTTGTCCCTTTCTGGAGTAACGTGAGCTTGGTACTTGGATGTGGACTTTCCCAAAGTCAAAGTATTTGTATAGTAAGGTCAGGCTTACTTGCACGTCGGGGAGAGTAACTGAGAGCGCCCAGCGCAGCCACCAAGCATGGCCTGGGGCTGCTCCTCCCTAGTTTGCAGTACATTTTCTGATCATTTTTAATCCCCCATTCCTGTTCCTTAGCAAATATCTCCATGTGTGCCATAAAATTGAAAAAACAAGTAAGTCTGCCTATAAACCGTAAACTGTGCTTAGCTATGGAAAGCAGAAGTTATGAATAGAGATTACTCGCCACAATAATACCCTATGAAAGTAAAAAACCATAGAGTGAAAGGGAAGATTAACTATTATTGGACATGCTTCAGCAAATGGGATTATTTTGCATGTCAGCTATGAGTTAATTTGTAACATTAATCTAATTGCAGTCCCCGGCAGAGACACAGAATGTTTTAAATTGGTCCTGTGACTTTTTAAATGATCACCTGATGAAAAGCTTATAAGTTTTACTATTGATTTAATGCTAAATGTTATGGAGGGAGAGAGGGAGTCTTTACAAATTTCATCACGAAATACAAATCGTATGTTTTCATTGCCTTGCTACTTTTGTTGTGTTGACTTGGTAATGTTGGCAGTCCGGAACCAGCTGTACAGCTGAAAAAAATTGAATTAAAATCTTGCAGCAAAATGAGTAAACCTATTGCTGAGAGATAATAGCATTGGGACTGATTCAATGTAAGCAAGAAATCACCAGCTGAGTCATTAAAAACAGAGATGAATGGGAAGCAATAAATGGATGGCTCAGATGAATAAGAATGATTAGGAAGTGCGTGAAGTTGGTTGGGTTTTTTTCCCTAAAGATTGTATTTTGTCCTCTAAAGTGGCATATGGCTCCTATGAAAGCTAATATTCCCAGTGAATGTGTCACTGCCGGTTTATAAATACTTTGAGAGATAAAAAGCAGCTCGGTGGACAGCATCGAGCAGGAACGGGGTTCCTGCCCACAGCTCCTGGGTACAAGTTGTTAGTCCAGGTCCATCAGGAGATGGCCAGCACATGGGCTTTGGGGGCAGAGAAGGCTTCTGCGTGTGAGGAAACATCTGCTGCTTGGAGGGAAGACTGGTTGCTTTCTTGGAAATCTTTCACGCTGTGTTTACTGCTAAGTAGGACTAAGGGTAACCAAAGTCAAAGGGGAGGGTGATGCAGTCACCTGGGTCTGGTGGCCCAGACTCCTGCTACTTCAAGTAAAAGAAAACTTGAATGAAAAGCTGTAATCTCTTTCCTGACTCATGAAATATTGAAGTATCAATATATATTCATGAAGTGTCAAAGGAGGTGTCCCAGTGCTGGTGAAGAGGCAGTAGGAGCATTTCCTCCAGGGTGAAGGTGTGCCAGTTTGGGAGCTCTTGGCTCCTGGTCGCATCAGCTAACTAACAGAGATGGGCTTTTTTTATCTACTGAAATCAGTGATAGCAAAATCAGTCCCCAGACAAGCAACCGTCTTCACAAGTGCAGTCAAATGTAATGTCAGATTTATGTTTGATATGGGAAACGTGCAGCTGAAGTCAGCCGGCTGCCATGCAGGAGGCACTTTTGATTTACACTGGGGTAACATGACCAGTTCCGCCTCTGAGCCTGATCCAGTACCTAATAGTCACTTCTGACTTTAATAAAATTAGAGTGCTAAAGCACTCTTATTTATTGTTTCCAATATGAGAAAATAGATTTAGAGCTGTAAGAGTCATAAGGACATTGGAGGGATGAAAAAGTGAAAAAAATACAGTCTTATCTCCAAGGCATTACCTTTTTGTGCCAGCACGTTACAACAGTCTGTCTCTGCAGCAAAATTTCAATGCCTGCAGTTAGTTTTTGCGTTTACACGTTACATGTCAAAGTTATCCTGTACTGTACTCAGCCAGCTAAAGTAGAAGTTACCTGGAGGAGTCTGGCGTGGACCTGAAAAGCAGTGCCCTCCTGGCTGCCAAGCTCACCCTGCCCTGTGCTATCATCAAATCCCTGCTGAAATCTGGACCTTGAAATCTTCTGTGCACTCTGCTCCCCAGACAGGGGATATCTATCTCAAGATAGAATTATTTGCAAGGGAAAGGTGGATCTCATTTGTTTAACTTACCTTGAGGACCAGACCTCTTGTAGCACTACTGCCCTGGATGTTTAAAGTTTGCTTGCACGAAGTGATCTATCCTCTGCCCTTCTGGGGTGGGAGCAGGACCTTGATGCTGCTTGAAGCATCACGTTCTGCCAAGTCCTCCTGCCCTGGTGCCTGCAAGAACTGCCGGTACAGGGAAGTATATCGGTGCTCGTGCATGCCATTATCTACCAAGCAAATGTCATTAAGTTTTTCCAGCAACACAGAGATAAGTATTAATTTATTCATCAAAGGCTGCAATATTCCTAGGTTACAGCGATCTGAACATGGTTCATTTTATTGGGGAAACAAATGCCTGTTTTTTCCTGTTCCCTGCTGATGAGGCTTATTGCAATCTCAAGAGGAACATTTTTATAGGACCTCTCAAACACATATTGGCAAAAAATATTGGGAAACACAGGATGCTTTGAAGATGCTCTCTAGTAAAACGGTTCTTGCCTAGCATTTGTTGCGTATTTAAGACCAGTATTCAAGGGAGAACCTTATTGTTTTCATATTTATAGTTCAACCAAGGCATTTAAGGAAAAATACTCTTGGTTGCCAGCATGATCAGGTGCTGCGATGCACAGGAACCGGTTGAAAGAAGGCAGTCTGCATCGGTAATCAGGTTAGAGTCAGCTGCCTCTGCCCTCCAGCTCACTCTGAAATGGCATGTAGTCTAATTAGTTATAGAAAGGATTTTACTGAACAGTTGTAAACAGATCTGAGAGCTTGGAATAAAATCAATCTGACTGTGGAAACTTTTCAGGATAATTATAAACTGTTATTGGCAGAGTGTGAAAGAGAGACCAAAGGACTTTTAATAGAGTAGTGCACTTGTAGCTGTGCACGCCGTTCTCTGCAGGGGGAAGGAGAGGGACGGAGGCTGTGGCTGGCGGAGTGAGGGTCTGATGTCTAACCAGGGTCTCTTCAAGAGGAGGGATAAGGGGCTTCAGCTGGTAGGGAGACTGCTTTTAGAGGTGTTTTTTGGTTTGGGTTGTTTTTTTTTTTAATGCTCTTGAATGTTTTGTGTTTTTTCTGTAGTATTAATGGTGCCCCAATGCCTGAGGTACCAACACCCCCCATGGTGGAGCGCACACATCCAGCTGAACTGCACAGTGAAATGCTAATACTTACTAAAAAAAAAAAAAAGGAACAATATTTGGGGGGTTTGAGCATGTTTTTACATAAAGTCATGTGTAAAAATTCTCTCTTCACAGATCAGAATGGTCTTGGCTCAGACCTTCGCCATCTCCCTACTGATGTAAGCACCAAAAATTGCATCTCCTGGGTAGGCAGGTCCTCGCTGCCCCACGAAGCCGCCCCAGCCACCAGCCTCACCTTGAGCTGCTGTTTGACTCTGCGTTCCCGTTCATGGCAATGCCCCAGAATTCAACCGGAGAAAATGGCTTTTGTTTTGCTCAGACGCTCGACTTTTCCCACCTGTCTCCTCCTCCCGGCGAGGCCGGCCGGACCTTCGACACCCCAAGCGGGCAGGAGCCGTGTGGCACCCCGCTGAGCAATGGCATGGCATCTTCTGGCGCGCCCAGCCCCTCCGACTCCTGCGCCAAACCCCTCTGCTCCACCACCCCGGGAGAGGAGGAGACCCAACTCAACGAAGGGATTAAATACGTGTCGGCCGAAGGGGAGGAACTGGTGTGCGGCTGGGGGGGGTTCACCCCCGGGTGCTTACAGCTTTTTAACACGTCCAAGGGCATCTTGTTCTTCCTTTGCATGGCCTCCTTCCTGCAAGGCATGACGGTGAACGGCTTCATCAACACAGTCATCACCTCCATCGAGCGGCGCTTCGACCTCCACAGCTACCAGAGCGGGCTGATCGCCAGCTCCTATGACATCGCGGCATGCGTCTGCTTGACCTTTGTCAGCTATTTTGGGGGGAACGGCCACAAACCGCGGTGGCTGGGCTGGGGCGTGCTGGTCATGGGCTTGGGCTCCCTGCTCTTCGCCTTGCCCCACTTCACCGCGGGGCGGTACGAGGCGCGTTCGGCGGCGGAGGTGGGCGTCTGCGGGGTGAACCAGAGCCTGCCCTGCACCCAGGCTGCCTCCAGCCTCTCCAGCTACAGGTTCGTCTTCATGCTGGGGCAGTTCCTGCACGGGATGGGAGCCACGCCGCTCTACACGCTTGGCGTCACCTATTTAGATGAAAACGTCAAGACTAACTACTCCCCTGTGTACATTGGTGAGTCAAGCCAGAGGGGCAGCTTGCGATGGGAGGGAGAGCGGGTCCATCTGCCTTGGCACTGAACAGGCCACATTGAGCAGTTTCACCAGAGGTGCTCCCAGTCTTTTGTCCCCGATAACATGCGAGGTGTTAATCAGAGGGAAGTGGCAGGTGTTGGGGAGGTTTTGGTTATTTACAGGCAGGAACTGTAAGTGCAGCAGGGTATTTTCACTCCTGCAGAACAGGAGATGCCTCCGGCTCCTGGCATGGGGCTAGCTGGGGAGAGCCCTCCAGCACGTGCGTGGCATTAGTGTCTTGGGCAAACAACCACAAGGCCATACCGCATCCGTGCGAGGGGACATCACCCCTTTAGTGCCATAGTACAGCAGGGACGGTTGCTGGGCTGCTGAGATACTGCTGGTGCAAAGCACTTTCAAAATTTAGCAGTCTGTCCATACTGTTGCACCAGAAGGCTGTGCAGGGAGAGAAGGAGATCACAAGGAGATCATCAGTAAGTTGATGATCTTTCCACAGCAGCAAACCAAAATAAGTGCCAGTGGTGCCGCATTTAGCGTAGACATTGCGTATTGTCGGTGGGGAGACAACACCACTGCTCATCGCGCCGGCAGTCAGGATGTGGTAGCAGGGTCAGCTACATCCCTGCTAAATAATAAAATAGTAACTACATAAATATGGGTTTCCACTGAACCAGTTTTGCCTGCCCCATGCTATAAAATTCCCGAGTTGGATGCGAAAGTTTCCTTGGGACACAAGTGCGGGATGAAATTTTGTCAAAACTGTCTGGCTTTGTTTCTCTGGCTTAAGGCGTGGGGTGCAAGGCGACAGAAGTCTGAGCATCCCGGATCCGGGAGGGAATCAGGCTGCAGTGGGGCGGGGGATGCTGGGCACTGGCAGTGCTCCGCAGCATCCCTGACTGAAACGCTGCTATTTGTCTAACATGGCTTGTTTTCTCTTTCAGCTGTTTTCTACACTGCTGCAATCCTTGGGCCTGCAGCGGGTTATCTGGTAGGAGGAATGTTTCTAAATATTTATACTGAAATTGGCAGAGAGTAAGTCGCTAAAAAATAATCTTGTTCCTTTTCCTTTATGCTATATGTTTCCTTTGGGGTAAAATATTAATAATAATAATCTGGAAAAATGACCTGGTGGCTGGGTGGAAACGTGCCCATGGTGTTCAGCGGTGTTTCTGCAGGGGTGCTGAGACTGGAGGGGTGGCTCGCATTAGTGCTGTCGCTGGAAGAAAATTGCTGACAAACCTGTCAGATTAAATCCTTCGTCACGCTGAACTGCCTGCGCTAATGAGGCTACGGGCAGCAGGTGAATTTTTTGAATGAGTTCCCTGATGAGGGAACACTACCAGCAGTGCTGCTCATCCTCCTGGTAATCCAGCCAGGATGCTTAGTCCCTCCTTGCTTCCTAGTCTTTGTAATTTATCTTACCCCCTCACAGGCTCTTTGGCAGATGAATGAGTTAAAAAGGGGGAGCGGGTTTCCAGGGGACAGAATGGGTTCTTTCTACCAGTTTTCTTGCGAAGGGTGTCTCTGGGGTGGAACAAGGATCATAGCAACCCCCAAAGCACAAATGAAATGCTGAGAGGTGAATGTGCAAGCCAGAGATTGAAGGAGAATTAAATGATGTGGTTTCCAGGGCTCGTTAAGTGTTGTGCTCTCCGGTAAGGCAGGCAGCACTCTGGTGTGGCAGGAGGGGCGGTGGACGTGGCAACCCCAGCAGATCACTATGGGAGAGGCCAGAGCTCGGTTTCCTCCGCTGACATCCCCCTCCATGTCCCCAACCCCTGCCAGCTTCAGCGAGAGGCACGCCGAGCTGTCCCGCTCCGTTTCAAACCGCTGCCTCTCTCCCTTGTGTCCTTTTGACTTCGTTTCTTACAGGATTGACATCGCCCCAGAGAACACGCTGTGGGTGGGGGCATGGTGGATCGGCTTCCTCGGGGCCGGAGCAGCCTCCCTCCTCAACTCCATCCCCATCCTGGGGTACCCCCAGCGCCTCCCAGGTACATGGCTCCACCACAGCTCGAGGGAATTGGGGCTGGGACTGCACAGTGCTCACACCCGCCTTGGGGCTTGCATCCTTATGCATGCGTGTAGCCTGGGACACAGAGGTAGAGGAAGAGCTTCCAGTGTTTAAATTGTAATTCCTACATGGATTTCACCCCTGCGGCTTTCTGGCTGCCTGTTTACCTGCTCTTCCCTTGCAGCTGTTGGCGGAGGGAGGATGTCACGTTGCATGTTCCCCCTGCAAATCCACCGCTTCGGTAGCATCCACATCCCATGTCTCACGTGCTCCTTGTTCCCGTTTGCCTCTCGTTTTCAGGATCCCAGCGGTATATCGTTATGAGGGTGTCAGAGGCTCATCAGCTAAAGGATGGGAGCCACAAAAAAGCATCGGATCCGGACTTTGGGAAAACAGTTAAAGATCTGCCTCGGTGAGAAACCACCCCGTGCCTGAGGTTCAGGGAGCCCTCCCCAGAATCGAGAGCAGTGGGCCCAAACTGAGCTTGCTTTCTGCGATGCTAGCTAAAAGGTTTTGCCCATCTTCAAACATAGCGATGACACTTTCTCACAGAGGAGGTTGCAAAGCGCCTGGTCCTGTCAGCAGCCGGGGGCTCTCGGCAAATGAGCTGAACTAGAAATCGTGCTGGGGATCGTGTGGGAGAGCAGGGGACAAGCAGCCGGTCCTGTCCGTGGTTTTCAGAAGCTCCTGTTCACGTGTGAAGATCCACCTGCAGTCATATGCAACACGCTGAGTTTCACCGAGAGTGGCTTGGTGCCAACCTTTAGCTGATAGGAGAGGCACAGGTGTTGCCATCTCATCCCCTCTCCCCAGAGGCATTATTTCTTCCTGTCTGCTTGTGTCTGGCCTCCCCTGGCCCAACTGGGTGTTGTCCAACGTCTCCTCTCCATCCCCTCGGGGCTTTTCTTCCTTTCCTCTATTTTTGCTTGTGTTAGATCCCTGGTTTGTCCTTTTAATGAGAAAAGAGAGGAAACAAAACCCCTGACTCTTACAGCTCCATTCCAAATCCAGGGAACAAGATATCCTGCACTGTAGCTTTCAGTTCCCTTGCTCTTTTATTATTAGTTTCCTTTTTTTTTCCTTTTGCCTGTACATCTTCCAGCCACCATTTACATGTTACTACTTCTTATCTCTCCTGCAAAGCAGTGACACAGCAGCGCATTTAATCACAGGGCCGCTGCTTGGCTCTGGAGTGTGGGCGAGCGTGCTTGCACCAAAGGAGGTTTGGTATGAAATGGTTTAAAGGGATCCTGGGTGGGAACAAGCGAGTGGCCAAAATAAAATGTGGTCTTTTAACCTGGAAACATTTGCTATGGATCTTTGAAATCTTGTATGATTTTTTTTTTGTGTTGAGTTGTATTTAAATGGAGGGCAGAGGGAAAGGTGCTGCTTTATTTACAGCTTGGATTTAGCTGGTGTGCAAGCTGTGGATGTTGCAGAGATGTCTGGGTATCCATTCCTTTCAGAGCTTGCAGTCAATAAGGGGATTTTTCTTTCTTGTATTTCTCCCAGGACCGTTCTTAGGGAGGAGTCTGCATCCACGTGTGACGGCTGCCCCATGCAAAGGCAAACATTCAATGTTGCCAAACCCTGTGCCGCTGCCAGCAATTACTTCTGAACTTTAGTTGTGGTGTTTGTCTTTGGGCTGGCAGAGGAGGATTGAAGCAGGTGCTCAGTACGGGAGTTTTCAGCAGCAGTCACTCTGTGTTGTGTCAACGCAACTACTCACGCTGGTCTGAAATTCTTGGAGACTTCATAGGAAGTTTACCAGGGGTTAAGGCAGTTTATGAAGAATATTACATTGAACAGATTTCAATACTGTTATTAAATGGCATTCTTGACTGGGTGCCATTTTCCGAGGTCACGGCTTATTCTCCGCACGGAAATTAAATTCAAAACCTGCATTTAAATAATGATGAGGTTATGACTAAAACCAACACAAACAGGGTAGCAGAGGGGGATGAAATTCAGTGGTTGATGCTTTTCTTGCTTATCTGGACACAAAGCTCCCACTGTTTCTCAGTGAAGGCTGTCTGGCAGCAGGTATGGAGGCAGTCCTCCTCCAGGACCGTCTTCTTTCACCCCTCGTTCCTGAAGAACAAATACCTGAAGGTGGGCAACTCGTATCAAATAATTTAGATCAGTCCAGACCTTAGTGTGGTTTTCGTTTGAAAGCAAAAACCCAACAGACTTTTGTGTTCCCTGCTTTTGATTAATGAAAGGGAAGTGCCTTAAAGGGTTGCTATTCTGGAAACTTGCATTAAAGAGGAGATCACATCTGTGTGTGCAGCTCTTGGGGACACGTGGACCAGGCTGGAGAGTGAGGCCAAAGGACACTGTTGGTTTTGTTTTAGTAAGGGGTCAGATGCTACACATTTTCTCACAGTACGGACAGTAAGAGTCTCGCAAAGATAAGCAGAAATACTGATGAAATGAAATACCATTCCATGCCATCAGGTCCTTTCTAAGCGAGCTTAATGAATCGCTCTATTCACAGTGCTGCCTAAGAGCAGGAGCTTACAGGAATGCAGCCCATACAGCTTAATCCTCTGCCCTGAAGAGACTTCTGTCTTAGTTCTTGGGTTGAAAACGCCTGATAAAATAGCATTTTCCTTTCTCTGGTTCCATATGATTGCTCTCATGAAGTAACCCCTGCTGTCAGTGCAGGGGGATTCAAACAGAGGACACGTAGAGCTGTGCCGGGAGAGGAGGCTTTGTCCTAGCGAGCTATGGGACGGAGTTTGTGGGGATCACTCACTGGTCTGTTAAGCCCTGATCTTCAACACGAGAAGCTATGGTCAATATTTCACTCATGTCTCTTGGATTAGATGGCAGGGTAGGGCTTCGGTTTGTCTCACGGCTTTACTACAGCTTCCGTGTGTTGTAAAGGGAGGTTGGTTTACATTCCTGCGGGTCGTACGTACTGCCCTCCATTTCCTTGGTGGTGGCGACAGTACGTGTCATTTCGTGCTGGAAAAGTCCCCGTTCACATGCTCTAAGGTCGCATAAATATCCGTCTATTGTTAATGACTCATTAGCTTATGGCCATCCTCTGTTACGGTCTGGAGTGTCCTGGGCATGCAAGTGTTTCTCAGAGGAGCAGGCTCTGATGGTACAGGTGGTCCCAACCTACTCAGCAGGACCATTACTGAGGAAGGAGTACCTATATGTGCCCATACCAGTAAAGACTTGCAGGATCAGGCTTTTATAGAGGGTGGGATTGTTCTCTTGGCAGTGCTGAGCCTCCTGAAATCTCTTTGGCTGCAAGAACTGAAGAGAGTCAAGACTATTCAAGAGTTAGGTGGTTTCTGGGTGTGTTTAAAGTTCTACTGCTAGCCAAAAGGTCTGTGTTGACTTTGGTAAGGTTTTATATGCCATAGCTCCTCACAACTATGTATTCTGTCTGCAAACAGATTAAATTACGTAAGTCCTTACTCTTAGCACTGAAAGGAGTTCCTCGGCATTTTCCTACCTGCAAGTCTAACCTGTAACCTTTGGCCAACAGGCACGAAGTCACGCTAGTGCCAGGGGACAACTCCTCTCTTTTCGCTTGAACTGTAAAAAGGTACAAAGGCATTGTACATTTTCTACGTCAGCCACGAGGTCCACAAGTGTTTTCTCACTAAGAGATTAGGCTTTGTGCTTTCAAATAAAGCACAGTCAAAAAGATCGTTCCTGGAAAATAGTTTAGTAAATTACTAATTTAAATTAAATTACTAAATCCCAACAGCTAGACAATGGTTAGTATAAAGCCCCCTATAATCAAGGTGTAAGAATGTGTGGTATTTCTGTCTTTCAGCTTCTTTGTTCTTTTGGTATAATGAAATTCTCCGCTTTACGTGGATAAAGTTGCATAAATCTGATGCTGAGCCTCAGCATGTCTCTCACTCGGTTGTACTACAGTAGGTTTTCTCTGATTTCACATTTCCTCCAAAGCAGTAGGTGATAAGTGACTGTGCCTTTCAATTCAGTGAGCATCCCACGGCATCCCTGTCGCTGCCATCGCTGTGGGATGATGGGTTTGTGCCTGTCTCAGAAATGGGATGATCTGTGGTACTGGTCCGGGCTAGGCTTGGGGAGAGTCATGCGGCAGAATTTCAAGCTCATTACAAAACGCCCCCTGCAAAGCAGTGTCAACCCTCTTAGTCCAATATCCGAGATAGTGAGAGATAATTGAGACCATCCCGTGTGCCTGAGGGTGTTTCTGTGTCTCAGAGATGGAATTGTTGCTGGATCATCTTTCTGCATATAAATGACACATGGCAATTTTTCAGGCATATCTATGGCTCTCTACTAAATCCTGGTGGGTTGAAAATATTTGCTCAACTTATACATTAAGATTAAAGTAAAACTGTGCTTAGATTGTGGGAGGAAGATTGCTTTCTGTTTTCCAGTGGGATATAAGGTGTCTTGGAGGTGCTTCCTCTATATAGAAAAGCTTGTTTGGTATCTGCCCTAAGCTGCAAAACATCCATGGTTATCAGAGATTGTTATTCTCATGAGGACATGGGTGCACATGAGTAGCATGTCCATATGTGAGGATGTAACACAACTTTGTTCCCTGCTCTTGGTTGAGTTGGGAGTCCCAAGATAACTGCCATCAGGGACTAATAAAACCTTGAAATGATTGAGATTTGGTGAGGAGTAGTGTCCTTTCAATATTGCTCCATTTAGGAATGGAAAATACTCAGCCTGACCCTAAATGTTGGAAAATTACCACTGAAATCATCCATATAGAAGTCGTAGGCATGCTAAGTGTGAATTATATCACACACATGCTGCTGGTATCCAATCCCCATTTTGAACATGTACATGAGATAAATAGACCCATCTGGTGCCCTCATGAGATCCACAGAGAAGAGTCCCAGATTATTCCCTCCTGTTTTAGGTGTTTGGTTGATGTTCCTCACATTCCCTTGGTGGTTGCCTGTAGCCAAGGGGGCTATAAAAGATGGCCAGGGTAAGCATGTCTGTTAGGCCTGAAGATAGGCAGGACAACACCCAGTAGGAACAAGAGCCAGAGCAGGTTGGCACGTGACAGGTATTACATATAAAGGCAGAGTTTGAGGGCAAACTTGTTGATCCCCACCTGCAATGGAGACTATCTCCACAAAGCACCAACATCTATTCTGTGCAGGTACATAGGGAGAGGTGAGGGTAACCTCAGCATCCTTCCTTGGCTGGTAGGACTCATTAAACGTAAGTAGAGAAGCTCACTGCTCTTTCAAGCTCCAATTAGCTCCCTTTTGGGTTTTTTTTCTTTTGAAGAGATGCAGCATGATGGGATGCTGCCTCATCTTACATGTGGTCCTTCTGACTTGAAGATAGGGGACAGACCTGAAATCAAAATGTGCTGCAGTGATTCAATTCCAGTATATTTGTCCTTCCCAGATCAGTACTGCTGCTTCTGAAGAACCCCACCTTCATCTTCCTCTGCTTAGCGGGAGCGACCGAAGCCACCCTCATTGCTGGGATGTCCACATTTGGACCCAAGTTCCTGGAGTCTCAGTTTAGTTTAAGTGCCTCTGAAGCTGCTACCTTTTTTGGTAAGGAAACCAGGTTTTTGCAATGTTTTCCCATTTTGCCTACAAATACAAGAGCACTGTAGCTCATTTAGAATGGAAACAAACACGTTTTGCAGTTAATTTACAGAGCGGTTATCATCTTCAGCTATTAGATAGGATCGTTTCCTGTCAGCACATCTGTACCAAGTGTGTTTTCAGAGCTGTATCTACTGACATCAGGACGAAATGTGTCACTTCTGTAGCTGTCTGTTACACTCTAGAGGAAGGCAAAATAATTGTAGTCTGTTCCTTCTAGTGCATTACCAGGAAACATTAACTAAATGTTTTCTCTAACAAGGGATGTCTGAACTGGGGGACATATTTTGTCAGCATCTCGAAACTGGGAAGAGCCTCACTTAGCTGCCGTATCGTAGACCGAGGAAGTGGTGTCCAACAAGCACCAATACTCATGATGTGCTCCTCAAAGAGTCTGTTTTAAGATCTCTGGATAGGAAAAGCTGCCTTACCAGGCTCATGCCACATTACCCGAGCTGTTATGGAGGACCACGTGCTGTAGCAAAGTCCACTGAACTCCCACCAAGAAGCCACGCGGCAACCAAGGGGTTATTCTCATGCAGACACATTGCAGTTAATGTATTCAGACATGAAAACTCCTTGCTGACATTTCTAAACTTGCTTGTGGGGTTTTTTTCCCTTTTTTTCAGGTTATCTGGTTGTGCCAGCTGGAGGGGGAGGCACATTCCTGGGAGGATTCCTTGTGAATAAATTTAAACTCCGCTGTTCGGGAATCATCAAGTTGTGTTTGCTTTGCACAGTGTCGAGTCTGCTGGCTATATTCATTTTTTTTATTCACTGCCCTAACATGCCGATGGCAGGAGTAACGCAGATGTACGAGGGAAGGTAATAACAATCATCCCATCTGTCTTGTTCTGCGTGGCTCTGGTCAGAATAGAAGGATAACTCCAAATACATGGTGCTGGTGGTAGTCATGTGGGAATGTGTTGGTTGTGGAAGATGATGTCCAGTCACTCTTACAGGCAGATACCGAGGGTGAGACCCAGAATATAGATGTCCTAATTTTTGCATCTAGTTGGAGTTTATGGAAGAGGCTCCCTCTTTAGTGAGGGAGGGAAGATCACCAGCGCCAGAGTGTGAGATACTCCACTCCAGTTGCCTTCGCAGGGTCCCCCATCTCTATCCAGTGGGGTAAACTGGACTAAAAGTGGGAATTTCCTCTCCAAATGGAGGCGTCTCCCTATGAGCTGGTCACTTAGACTCCCTTGGTGGCTGTGGGAAAGAGACAGCTCCAGGCCACGATTCCTGTTCATGGTTAAAATTGGGTGAGATGAAACCCTTCCCAAGCCTGGCTTTATGCTACTTAGGGATCCACTGCATCTCCTACCGTCCCCCCTTCTTCTTCTCTTGCTCTACGCGTTTCCTCCTGGAAAATGCTGCTCAGTGTCTCCCCACTGACTGCTCCTGTGTTTTCCTTAGTGCTTTGCCTGGTGGCCACCTAAATCTGACAGCAGCCTGCAACGCCGAGTGTGGCTGTGTACAGGAGACCTACAGCCCTGTCTGCGGGAGCAATAACATTATGTATTACTCTCCCTGCCACGCTGGGTGCAAAAAAGTGTCCGAAAACCTCAAGAATGGCAAGAAGGTATGTCTGAAAGCACTGTGTATTAACAAGCTGGTGGCACATCTTCCTTGGAGTGATTTGGCTGGCTCTGGAAAAGTGTCCACAGGTTTGAGCTTTGCTGCAAATCAGTGTAAAAGCCCGGTGCAGGATGGATGCTTTCAGGCACCAGCTGGGACGAAGGCAGAAGGTACCCTGAGGTCACCCCTGCTCTGCTTCTGTCAATGTATCCAACCGGTTTTGCCTCACTTTGGGTCAAACTGTGCTGAAATTTGTGGTAAATCACCCAGGCAGGCAGGGAGCTTGGTAGGCACCTAATTCCTGTCCCAATGCTTATTTTGGGTCCTCAGTGAACGTGATGCACCTCCTCATCCTTCCAGCATGTTGCTCATAGAGACAGGCAAAGGTGTAAGAAGGGTAATGATGACATTCAGCGTTCAAGGGCTGCCTGGCAAAGTTAATTTCTCTTGTTTAATAACCTGCTTTGAAACAGAGGTGTGTCAAGAATGCAGCTTGATTTCTGCTTCGCTCCACGCCGGGAGCAAAACTGGCTGGTTTCTGCCCACCCTGAATTTCTTTCTTTTTAAAGCTTTGACTATCACCATGCTGTCCTTGGCAAAGCACCCACCAGCCTTTCTTTCCCAGGTCTATCACGAGTGTAGCTGTGTTGAGAAAACTCTCCTGCCCGGCCCTGGCAACGCAGAGGCAGGGAAATGCACCTCCTCTTGTGCGAAAAGGCCCCTGCTCCTGTTCTTCATGTTCATGGTGATCCTCTTCACCTTCCTGAGCAGTATTCCTGCCCTGACCGCCACTCTGCGGTAAGCATGGGATCACCTCGTCCTCTGCCAGCCCTGCCAGAATCCACCTCTCCACTTTATCCTGCTGGCTCAAGCCGTGGGGAAGGTGTGATGGAAACCACCTTGTTACTGGCAGCCTGGAGACATCGGGACTGATTCCCTTCCCTGTCTAGCTGGGAAAGCAAATTTTAGCATTGGCAGCTCTGTCCTCTGACATCGGGCACCCACGTGTGTGTCCCAGTTTGCAGCAGTGGTGGGGGGACATTGCACTGGGGTGAACGTCAGTCACCAGAGAGGATGGAGGTGCCAGTGTGCTGGACCCGAGTGCGTGGCATTGCGGGGCAGGGAGGTGCCGTGCAGCCTGGCAGCATTTTTAAACAATCCCCTTTTGTTCCCCAGGTGTGTCTCCGACAGACAAAGGTCATTTGCGCTCGGGATCCAGTGGATTGTAGTACGAACGCTAGGTATGGAGCAGAGTGAATTTGGGCATCGGTACGGTCCCGTGGCTTTGTGGAGCGTGTGCCAAACTGTTATCTAAGAATAAAACACATTGGGTTGAAAAAGGAGGGGGTAGGACACACGCTGCTGAAAGGAAGATGTTTCTCTTGTTTGCTGTCATTCAGAAAAATCTAATTCCCTTTGCATATGGTTTGCAAACTGAGTGAAGGCTTCTGTAACATGTCGCAGGTGGAGTCGAAGAGCAACAACCAGGCAACATGTCCTTATTTTAAGAAAAAAGGAGCAGAGGCATTGAAGCTCCTGTGTTTGGCTCTTGGCTCTTGTGCAACATGTAGGTCAGGATGGTCAGAAGACCCGGTGGACACTCAGATCTTGAAATTCAGTGTATTTTGGGTATCTTGAGGCTCTGGGCACAGCGGTAGATGTTGCAGGATGAGTTTGCTTAATCACAGTAGCAGCAGAGCCTGATGCTTTTCTGCAAGCACCTCGCGTCTTGCAAGGCTGGGGCATAGGTGCTGCACAAACTGAAGGTCCACTCTCTCTTCCCGCAGGAGGCATCCCTGGTCCCATCGCCTTTGGGTCCATGATCGATAAATCCTGCCTGCTCTGGCAGGACCAGTGCGGCGAGCAAGGTTCTTGCTACGTTTACCAGAACTCAGCCATGAGCCGATACACCCTCATCGCTGGACTGGTCTACAAGGTGATGCTGCCTGTTAACTTCACTCTCTGATAAAGCAAGCAGGGGACAGCGTTTTGCTCTGGGAGAGAATTATACAAAATTGGGTTGTCCTGATCTGCCCCGCCCAACCCAAATCAGACCTTCCCACAAGAAATGTTCTCAGGGGAGGCAAAAGCTCCATTTGCTTCTCGCCAGGTAGTGGTGCTCCAGGCACCATTGTTCTCTTAAATTCCCATTACTTTCCAGGCTTACAGCTTCTGTTGCACCATATGAAATATCTCCTCTTCTCCCAACAGTTACCAAAGTGATTTTTTTGCTACAAATTGAGTAAAATATGTAACTGCAGCACGTTAGTGAGAGTGAGGGATGGCATTGTGGGCAGGCTGTAAATAACCATTCCCTGATCACTGCCAGAAAATAAGAGAGCTTAGCTGTGTGTTTCTTATTTATTAGCTGAAAACCATAATTTTAACTGCTCCCAAACAAGCACTTGCCGTAGATAGTGGTGTCTAGCAGTTGCTGTGATAAAGAGGCTTTCAAAAGCCTTCCAGCAAATGGCTCAGGTGGTGTTGATCCACACAGCACTGTGCTCCAGGTGTCCATGTGGGGCTGAACAGCTTTCCAAATTCTCACTGTCCCATTGCTATGGGCCTGGCTAAACTGAGATTTTTACCGCTCTGGCTCTGTGCACTGGTCTGCTGCCCAGGCTGGCCTTCAGCATCATCTCCTCCCCAAAGCTTGGTCAGCAAATGTCATCCCAAATGAGAGCTAGGCGCCTGGTTTTGGGGGGAGCAGGGAGTAACGGGATGTCTTCATGGCTGCAGGTGCTTGGGACAACCTTCTTTATAGTCGCCTGTTTACTCTACAAAGCCCCGCCACCAGAGTCGGCTCCGGGCAGCTCAGATGCATCTGAACGTGGCAACTGTGACCTCCAGGAACACAAACCTCCGCTGCCGGCTGAAGAGGACATATAGCGCTATACACGTGGAAGTGACTTTCTCAGTCTCAAAAATATGATGAGAAGACGTTATGCAGTCCCTAGGGGTTTTTAAATTAATAGTAATATTATCACTTTTTTAGTGCAAGAGAAATAATTTAATTAACCACTGGTGTGCTTGCTATTTTCTTAACAGCAGAAGCACATTTAAAATTGTGCTCTGATGCCATATGCAGTTATTTAATTTTATTTAAAGAAAGGGCTACCGTAGCTTTATTCTATGTCTGTGACAGGCAAGGACCGCATTCTCCACTCGTGGAAATAAGCACTGGTAACTCCAATGGAGCATGTGGAGTTTAAACCACCAGAGGATCTGGTCCCTAATATCTCAATTGCAAAGCCAACTGTAGCAAAACTTCTGTTGAGACTTCCTAAGCCTGAAGAGGCCCGCTGTCCTGCAGTCTGCATTGCAAAGAGGACGACTGGCCCTTAAACTACTGTATGCAAAGCAGACGGCCCTGACAGTGTCCTCCTCCTTCCTGTGACCCACAGCATCGCTCCTTTTGTTCAGGAGCAGGTTATCTAATTATGCAAATTCATATTACTGTGCACTGGGAGGTAGGTGTGAGAGGAGATTTGTCTAGCAAATTCATCAGTACACTACAGGCAGCCATTCCCGAGAGCTGCCGAGCACTGTACGTTCACTGCCTCATTTCATTGCAGGGTTTACACCGTGGTGACACTTCATTTTTTTTTTCTTGCGTTGTTTAGAGGTGATGCCTTTTGTAATGTCCTGTGCAAAACTTGAACTTACTTTTTGCTGTTTGTTGGGTGCGGGAAGATGTATGATACAGATCTATGCAATGCTTCTCTTTGGTTGCTCTGTAAAGACATTGAGTTTGGGTAGATGAGAAAAGTCAGAATGAATTTAATTTGTCTCTAGACTGCTAGCTTAAGGGACAGCTTGCCCTAATGACAGAATGCCTTGTGGAAAGGGGATGCTGACTTGTAACTGGCCTGCTTGCAAGTAGAGAGGGCAGCATTCCCCAAATGACCTTTGAATGTGCACTTGCAATATAGACCAGGACCTTTCTGAGGGGGAAAAGTGGAATTTGTGCAGGCGTATGTCTGGCTTCCCTCTCAACCCAGATCAGGCAAGGTTAGTGCTGAGTCTGCCTGTATTTGCACAGCCACACGATCCAGGTACAGCTCCAGGGGAGGGCTGTGGCCGGCCCCTGGAGTCCTACACTGTGTTCATGGGAACGGGACCTACATTACTGAGCTGCAAAACTGGCGCTGCTTTTGTGCCAGCTGCTACTTAGAATTACTTGGTAGATGTTTTTGTATATTTTGTGTATGCTTTCCTAAACAGACATGGAATGGGCATTTGTTTCCTTTGTTAGCAAAGGACCGACTCTCAGAGCGGAGGCAAAGCCATCCCTGTTGCAGACAGGGGAGGTAGCACTGGGAGCGTGGTCGATCTTTAGGTCGATGGCAGTCAAGAAAGCAGCTTCTTCCATTCACAGATCCCCTTCCACCAAAGCCAGGCAGTGACCTTCCCGCTTCCAAAACCCTTGTTTCCCAGCCTCTGTCAAGCGCTGGGAGAGACTTGAGCATCTCCAGTAACTGCTGGAAAAACTAGAAGTGCTAAGGGTGAGATGGAGGGTGGCTTTTGGCTGCTTGAACACGGGCAGCTGGTGCAGCTTTGATGGGGCACAGCGTGCAGGAGAGCCCTGTTTTTCCAGGGAGGCAGAATTAGACCCACTGATGCAGGAGCTAACCCCAACACCACCCAAACACCAAAGGCTTCTTCATAACCTCCACCTGGGTTTGGAGCCATCTGCAAACACGAGCCTGTCTCCAGGCCTTGCCCAGCGATTGCTCTTCCCAGCTTACAAACACTCTGGGTACAAGCAGGGATCTTAGATGGGGAAAATGCATGAATGTATTTTGGGAACATATTTTATGTATGATGTATTTATGAAAGGTAGAAGTCTTTCTTTATATATATATATATATATATACGGATATTGCAATGCAATTCTAGTGTTTATAAAATGAGCTTTATCTGAGTGTGGTGTTCCCAGAGCAAAAGAAAGGCTCATGGGATTCTGGGCATTTATTATGTTGCTGTGGGACTGGTAATTCATGGATTTAAGTAAGCAGCAACAAGGCGTTCCTGTTCCATAAACAGGCTATGTAGGTGTACAGGTAACTTAAAATATTTGAAAGTATGTTTCCCAGTCTCATATGAAGTATTATATTGCTATAAAAGCATAGAAATATAATCAATATTTCACAGGTACTTGTGTGTGTGTTTTTCATCAGTTGTCACCCTTTCCCAGCTGCTGTTCTCGGCAGGGGTGTGCTGGATCCGTGCTGCCTGGGAAGCCCGTGCCCCAGAGCCTCCTGCTACGGGGTCAGGGCCACCCCATGGGGGTCCAGGCCTCACTGCAGGTCATCATGATGTCTCCAAGGAGGAGAGTGGATTTAGGTTTGTGCTTAAATCGTAGTGTTAATAAAGCCCCTCGTGGATACCAGAGCTGCAGGCAGCATCGTCTGACTGGTGGGACAGCAGGTGATGTTGAGACCCTGTGGGTTGGCGTCACCTCTCTTCCTGAGACAGAGAATAATTGCTTTTGAAGGCAAAATGAGGGTTTTGGTTAGTGGGGAAGAAGAACGAAGAGGGCAAGGTAATACCTTCGCTGCTCTCCTTCATCCACAGACCAATGCTGTTAAAGCCATGGAGTTTCTCACAGACCTACAATACGTAAATGAGGTGAGTCCTCTGTCACCTACGGTTTGCTTAAGGGGTGATTCATGCTGTTAAAGAATACAAACAAACGGCGGTTGGTATTGAGGAAAAGCCCCAGGGAAGTAAAACAAATGAGCACCCAGAAGGGAGTCCAAGCAAGAAGAACTGAACATTTATTGTAGACAAAAACCCAGGCAGTCAATGAGCCATTTTTCTTTACTGAAGAGTTTGATTGGAAGCTTCCTGGAGTTTTTAAAATGACAGCAAATAAAAGCTTTGAATGTGATACATAGATGGTTTTGCAGAGCTTCCTACTCCTTTCCTGCTGCTATGGCCTCTCTTCTATGCCCGGGTGTGCAGAAGAGCCTCGATGCCTCCCCGTCCCAGCAGCTGCACCCCCTCGGCTTCCCGTGCTCCCTCCCCTGCAGCCCAGTCTTCGTTCTTGCCATAGACGGGAGCAGGAGCACATACTGATAATTCACTTTTTATACTTAGATTAATATAGTTCAGGAAGGAAAACCACCCAACTGATTGGCATGTTTTGATTGCATCAAAATAGAAAAAAAAACTTTTTTCAGGGGGCCCCAGACCCTTTTCCTGACCGCAGCCTATTGCTGTGGGTCGGGGTTTTGCGTGGGGTGCGGGTGGGGACCGTGGCCCCGGTGCCGCTAGATGGCAATGGAGGCGGCAGCACGGCGGGGCAGGGCTGGCTTCAGCATCGGCGGTGGCTTCTCCCAGCATCTCTGTGTGCTGCTTGAGAGCAAGTTCTTGTTGCTTCCGAGAAAGGAGAAAGGCAGACGTGTGCACTGGATTCCAGGTTTGCACCAGCAAAACCGCAAATATATTTTATAAGATAAATAAGGCCCAAGGTAAACTTTTAGCATCTAGAAATAGATCTTTCCAGGGAAGACAGATATCATCTGTAATCAGAAAGTGATGCAGCACACGAGAGTCCAAACAGACCGGCTGTATTATTTTTATGAAAGTTGATAAATTCTTATTTGAAGCCTTCCCTTCCCAAGCAGGGATGGCGAGCTCTGAGCTGTCAATCAAAAGGCAACTTCTCTCGTTATATTTTTCCTTCTTGATTTTCTTCTTCCCCCAAATGTGATCATTGCAATTGCTATTAGGCCGAGCCTTTCACCTCACCCTGAGTGAGGTGAAGATAAATCCCCAAACTTCACTTCCCGGAACAGTATCGTCCCTCCTCTGCAGCGCGTGGCTTAGCCATCCAGACTCACGTTTGTATTTAACCCAAAAAGATTACCTACCTGTGTTTGGAGGGTGCTCCCCCTTCACCGTCACGCACCCTTTTTGCTGCGTTGTCACTGAGCTGGAAGTCAAAAGTGAAGAGGGTTTGGGGGGTGAAGCGCTAGCTAAGGGGGTGCCAGCCCCCCAGCACTGGGGCATGCTCTAGGTCGGAGGCTGGTGCTCCGCAGCTCCTTCCCCTTCACTGGTAAAGCTTTGGGCGGTGGAGCTGCTGGGCTTTTTGGAAAACGTGACTCTCAAAGAGCTAATAACTGACCATGAAGGGGAGTAAAGGCTGTGATAGGGGAGCAGTGAAGACATCTCTGCCTTGCCACAAGCTGGCAGAGGGGTACGTGGCAGCACCAGAGCAATGTGGGCGATGCAAAGAGGGATTCACGGGTGATTTCCTAGCGGCTTCTCCACCATAGCAAAATTTTTCTTTGCCTAGCCAAGACCAGGAGCGTTATGCTGCCCATGCAGTGTTAGACTTCTCGGGTCTGACTCTCTTCTTGCTTAGGACAGAAATTGTATTGACTGAAGTCAACTAAGCGACACAGAGCAAGGAACAGAAGTGAAAAAATAATTAAACTACAGGAGGACGAAATCTTTACATCCCCACAGGAGATCCTTGTTTGTTTTTGTTGTGCAGAAAAGCCTACCTGTCTTTTCCTGCCGTTACAAAGGCCGCTTGTTTTGGAGCACAGCAATAACCCCAGGGTGCTCTGGTCCAGATGAACTCAGTGGAAAACCTTTTATTGAGCCCAGTGGGTTCTGGATCAGGCTCATAATTAATAAATTCTCTGGCTTGCTTTAAAACCAAACAGCAATAAAGAAGCGTGGCAGATTAAAGGAAACGCGTGTGTTTTACCAGCCTGGGCAGACTCAACCCAGCAAACGTGGTGGCGGCGTAGAGGTGTGTGCAGTGGCTGTGGCTCTGCTGTGGGAATGGCACTGGATTTCTACCGAACAGTTCGAGCGGATTCGAGGGAGCAGAGTGTGCTGGCATTTTCTGTGGCCAAAATAATTTCCTCTGAAACAGAATAAATGCCAAAATTTTCTTGTGTTCCCTGCAAGTTTTCATATTGACCTGCACAAAGCAATTTTAGAAGATGAAAATGAGACCATTCTGCTCCTTCGAATGAGGTGCTGCGTTTCTTCTCCAGCTGGGGACCCTCCGTCCAATTTCCTAGAGACACATAGAAGACTAAATCTCATGTTAAATTAACAATTTCAATTGTGTTACATCTTGCCTGAGAAACCTCCTAAAAGTATATACAATAGGATGAGTCCACCAAAAACTCTCATTACAGACCTACCTTTCTAGTAAGGGTGAAGCAGAGCTACTGTAAAATTAATATTGCAGTAGTTCAGTGAAACACTAATGCACGAGTAACTATAGAAACTGAAGCTCTAGACATGAATGTTCGACATACTAATGTGCCCTGGTTCAAACCAATATGAAAAATGTGATCTCTTACTATTCTAGCAATCTGGTTTAAAAATACAAAATCTATTCCAAGTGGAGCAACGCTTTGAAAGTCAATGAAATCACAGATAAAGCCTTCCACGTCAGCAGAGGTAAGAATTAAAAATCATGAGGTATCCGAGCCTTTATGGCATTACAGATAAAATCTGCCCGATAGTTGTCACCTAAGCAATAGCTATGAAAAACATTTTTAATAGGAAAAGTAAACTATCCATCATCTTTGCACACCTTCATTCCTAAGGATGGATTGGTGGTGGATTTGCCTTGGGAGATGCAGACACTAATTGTTGTTTTACTCAAGCAAAAAAAAAGCAATAGGGTCGAGCTCAATGCACCAAAAAAGGTGGATCATTAACTTAACTAGGGTGGGCAATTAAATTCCTTCACCGAGCAATGAGTCCGTAGTAGCTCAAGCGCAGGTCGTGGCACTCACCGTCTGCACCACTCGCTGAAGGTAGTGGTCAAGTGAGTCAGGTTAAATTGTGCCCCTTTGCCATCGCTAGCGGAGAGCTGGCATTGCATGGAAATGCGGTGAATTATGCTGAAACATTTAGGCTCGGAGCAAAAGGTTGTTGGGCACTGTTAAGTTTGTGCTTTTTTACATCAGTCAGGACTAATTAGGGGTTGTCCATCTAACTTGCTTTTTAAAGACTTGCTGCTCCCTATGCAGAAGAGCGGCTTCTCCTGAGAAACAGCCCAAGCTGCTAAAGAAACCCAGTC
This sequence comes from Fregata magnificens, assembly GCA_013389945.1. Taxonomy (NCBI): domain Eukaryota; kingdom Metazoa; phylum Chordata; class Aves; order Suliformes; family Fregatidae; genus Fregata; species Fregata magnificens. The sequence goes on along the minus strand of WAAD01034922.1, from coordinate 232,982 downwards.
TGGGGCTTTCTGATGTGTGCTTAATCTTTCTTTAACAATACGTTAAAACTTTATTTTCCTCTTTTTTACATGATAAACCACAATTCCCAACCAGCGAGCTGGGAAGATTATTTGGGTTTTGTGCAATCCTTTTAACACTTCGTTTGGATCTGCTCTAGGAATATTCCCTAAAACATTGCAGCGTATTTCTTTCATTTTCTCTCTACGCTGGGGACCTGGGCACTAAGCAGCATGTTACCTGCATCTGTGTAAATCAGATAACCAGGAAGAAAACTGATGAAGAATCGGGGCAGTTTATCAATGTTTTTCAGGGATCCCGCACCTTGTAGGTCAGTATTATTCTGGACTCGGGAGTGTTTCTGGCATCTTATCTGCTTCTTGTTTTGCTCTGAATGAAATGATGCTCCTCTTCTCTTAGAGATAAGCCCCATCTCATTTTTTCATAGCCCTGTTATTATCGTTATCATTGAGATCTCGGTAGCTCTGCGTGGGATGGCTCCTGGGAATGCCCAGTTGGGTTTTACATTCCTTGTGAATCCTGTGAACACCCGAGCAGCAGGAGAGCATCTGGTCCTCCCCAAGATTCACCTAAACAATGTGCTCCAGCTCTGTGAGTGCTGGGGCTCGGGGGAATCCCTGTGGCAGCCCAGAGCAGACTGATGAGCTGCTAAAGCTCTGCCTTCAGCCTCAAAAATTTAAAAGCTGTAGGAAGAACTAGAAACCTTCCCACATCACTCCCACAAGGCTCTCCTGCCCGGCCCCAGGCTGGGCACAGGGGGCTGTGGGTACAGGCACGACCCAGCTGCTCTCTGGCCTGGGGGTGCCTGGGGAAATACCTCCCTCCGGAGCATCCCGGAGCCAGATGGGTGGTGCTCCTTGGGAGGCACAAGCTGGAGAGCTGGAAGGGAAAAAAAAAGTGGCTGTACTCCTGTTTTGCTAATCTAATTAGGCAAAAGAAACATCATTAATGCTCTGCGTGTCTAATTGATTAACATTCCCACTAAGCACAAGGTTGCTCTCATTAGCGGAGCTTCGGATCTGCAAATGCCTCGTTGCCTGAAGTTGCAAATGTGTTGTGTATTTAGAAGGCGCATCTCATTTATGTCTTTGTAAAATACTTAGCATTTTTATATGACTATTATTTATATGACATATTTATATGACTATTCCCTGCCCCAGTGAGGCCACATCTGGAGTCCTGTGTCCAGTTCTGGGCTCCCCAGTTCAAGGACAGGGAACTGATGGAGCAAGTCCAAAGATGATCAGGGGACTGGAGCACCTCTCTTATGAGGAAAGGCTGAGAGACCTGGGTCTGTTCAGCCTGGAGGAGAGAAGACTGAGGGGGGATCTTGTCACTGCTTATAAATATCTGAAGGGTGGGTGTCAAGAGGATGGGGCCAGACTCTTCTCAGTGGTGCCCAACGACAGGACAAGGGGCGATGGGAACAAATTGTCACACAGGAAGTTCCAGCTGAGCATGAGAAAAAACTTCTTTACTGGGAGGGTGACAGAGCACTGGAACAGGCTGCCCAGGGAGGCTGTGGAATCTCCTTGTCTGGAAATATTCAAAACCCGCCTGGCCGCGGTCCTGTGCACCCTGCCCAAGGGGTACCTGCTCAAGCAGGGGGGTTGGACAAGGTGATCTCCAGAGGTCCCTTCCAACCCCAACTATTCTGTGATTAGTGATGAGGGGAAATAGAGGAGATGATAGGAGAAAAGCCCTAAGTACAGAATAAGCAGAGGGTCTTGGAAAGTGAGGGATTGTTATTTTTTGTCTCTCATTAGCAGTGAAAGGGAGCAGGATTATTTTTTTTTTCCTATCCCATAACAATTGTAAAGATTTTCCATTCTGTATGGAAAAAAATGTTCATCTTTGAGGCTTCATTGAGCTGAAAATCCAGAAACGCACAACTCATTTTCATCAAAATTAATCAGATTTCTAAATTTTCATTTTGCATTTCTTTTTTTTTTCAGTTTCATAAATATCTAAATGAAAATTTATTTTGTGCCTAAACCAGGAATTTGTAGTTCATAAAAGGATAAGTGTGACAATATTTATGTCTCTTGCTGAAGTCTAAGACATGGGTGCCTTGAACGCCAGCCTGCCCTCCTCCGTGCTGGCAGAGCAGTGGGTATTCCTGGGGCATGACTCATCTCGGGCAAAGCCTGGTGTCAAAATGATTTTCTGCCATAGGATGAGATGACCGGCATGGTAGGAATGCCTTTTTTTTTTTTCACTGACTATGGAGATGACTGGTTCACATGCAGATTTCTACACAGCAGAGATCTAATTTTGATGTGAAATAACGCCAGCCATTTCACAGTGCTGTCAGGTGCTTCTTCTACCTTGGAGTGGAGAACATTGATGCTATCCCATCCCATCCCATCCCATCCCATCCCATGGTTTATTCAGAGTCTGTGCCAGCAGACGGCAGAAGTGGCAGCCGCAGCCATCCCTGTTTTGCACATTTCCTTGTCCCTGATCACAGCTGAGCCGCTCTAGCCGGCCAGACTGTTATTAGACAGCAGATTAATGAGACTGATACTATTGCTATTTGATAATAACCCCAGCTTTTCTTCCTTGATATCTTTTCCACCATCATTTTCATGGAAGCCAAATGCACAGGCAATGGGGGAATTTGCAGCAGGTTCCCCAAATGCTCCTTGCTACCACCAGCGGGCTCTGCTCTGCCTGTCCCGGAGCTGCTTTATAGAATCACAGAATCGTAGAATAGTTTGGGTTGGAAGGGACCTTTAAAGGTCATCTAGCCCAACCCCCCTGCAATGAGCACGGTCACCTTCAACTAGATCAGGTTGCTCAGAGCCCCGTCCAGCCTGACCTTGAATGTTTCCAGGGATGGGACATCCACCACCTCTCTGGGCAACTTGTTCCAGCGTTTCACCACCCTCATCGTAAAAAATTTTCTTCCTTATATCTAGTCTAAATCTACCTTCTTTCAGTTTAAAACCATTACCCCTTGCTCTACCCCATGAAGGCTTTGCCACAGCCCAGCTGCCCCTTGCAGGGCCTGACACGCACTGGCCAGAGCGATTTCCCGGGCTTCAGCAGCTGCTTTTACAGTAGGAATATAAATAAATTTAGATCATCAAATTATTCCTCTTGCAAGTGACAAAATGCAAGTTCTGGTCACATTTTCCCTTTTCCTCATCCTAGCAGTGGGATGAGAGTGGTTATTATAAAAATATGAAGAATTTCAGACTTTCTTAGGGAACTTACCTATAAATAAGTTTAATATTAGATAGGCCTAAACTTGCAGGTGGGCAGCTTGAGAGGCTGGTTTTTCTGACCACTTTGCCCTCTTACCCAGAGGACTGTAGCCGTATCTACCTGGTCCATTTTTCCCCAGGAGCAGAAAACAGTCCACAAGTTACACAAGGCCCATCTGAGCCCAGCCAGGGCAAATAAAAGCCCAGAACGAGGCCAGCGATACAAAAATCTCCATAGCCATGGCACGGGCATTGCCTTCCCTGGTCATGTTCAGTCTCGTCCCTGGGAACGGTGACAAATCCCATGTGAATCTGGGTCACGCCAGGACAGTGAAAAATGAGCGGCACAGACCGTGTGTGCTTCAGCTTTCGCCCACAGCCAGCCCCTCTTCAGGTTGTGAAAAATGGTTTTATTCTTCAGGAAAGTACGTTAAAAAAAATGCGAAGGAGATTAATGCTTTTATGCTCATTTCCTATGTAAGAGGAATTTTGTTTCTGTTTCTTTGAGGGGGAAAAAAAAAGTTACTTCCAAGAAGCATTTGCAAATAATTGTATTTACAGAATTATTTTTGCATTCATCGGCTCTCAGGGGAAGCAGTGGGAAAGGCACCAGCACCGGTACGTTGTGATCTGACTCACAGATAAAGGGCTCAATGGATCCACTTTCTAAACTGCTGCTATTTTAGTTTGGCATTTGTTTATTATTTTTCCTTTCATTTTGCACATTTCCTCTTCAACGCCTTCCTTCCTGGCATCGCCCGCGCTTTTCATTTCAGCGGGAGAGATAAACCAAAGGCTCAACAGGTTAAAGAAAGATCCCGTTGCAAACGCTGCTGGGTGCCGGGAGGCAGCTGCATGTTATTCAAGTTTATTCTTTCTTTTTTCTGGCTCCTCGTGCCCAAAGTGATGGAGCTCACCACAGTGAAACCCAGAGCTGGGAGAATGGTTTTCCTAGCTGGATAAGGTGCGTAGCTAGTGCATTAGGAGATGGGGACAGATGGGTTTCAAGCAGCAGCTGTGGCAGGTGCTTTATTAACCCTTCTCTTCTGAGCAGCTGCCCTGGGGGTCTCTCCCATCCCCATCCCCTCCTGCCACCTCTCCATAGCTACGAGGCTTAGCCTGCGACGGAGCAATCCCCAATGCTGTATTAAAACAGACAATTTCCCTTTATGTGTCTGCAACTCAGGAGAAAGCACAACATCCCAGACCTGAAGGCTCAGTTCTTTTAAAACGCATCTCTCTGTGTGTTTTCAGCCTGAAACAGAGCTCCTGTGGCTTTGGGGGTTCCTGCCTGCATCTATGCCAGCTTTGGTTTTTAAAGAAACACCATCTTAGCTTATCCCGCCCAGGATAACAGCAAATCCTATACCTCTTGAGAGCTTTAGTTACCAGCTTTCACAGAATTCTTATATAAATCCTGTCGGTAGATTAAACCAGGGTCTGAGCAGCTTATACCCCCAACGCTGCGGGGCCAGCACCCCTGGCCCTGGAGTGTAGAGCATCACTCGTGTAGCCCGAGGTGGGGGACAACCCTCCCCAAGCATCTGCCCCTCTCACAGCACAAAGGAGGCCACTAGCTCTCGCCTTCACCTTCCTGAAATCACTGAAAGAAATAAGACAGACGGGAGGTTTTCATGGATTTGCTCAACAGCAGGAATAATTGCCATGACAACATGATTTTCTGTGTGCTCTATTAAGCCAACCTTGAGGGTCACAGTCCCCACGAGGGCTTGGGTGTCCCAAAGGTCTTCTGTCATGTCTTCCAGCCCTTCTGGGGACATCTCAGATACCATGGGGTGGGGGTTCCAAAGCAGCACACGTTATATGTTCAAGCACCTGAATCCTTCCTCAAATGTCAGCCTCTTTCAGAAATTTCACACTGCAAAAATTCACCTTGCTTTCCCTCTGGCACTAGGTTTTTGCTTTATATTGTGTATTGCAAGAACCATGAGCAGGAATATACATACACACGTGTAGAGGAAGAAAGAAACACTTTAAATGAAAGATCAAGTTATGAATTAAAGATAATGGAAATGTAATTACTGTAAAAACCAACTGAGACCATGCAAATGCTGAAATGGATTAAGCAGGAAGCACTCACTGAGCAGTGCCACGTTTGCTTCCGTAATATCCTGTTTATAGAGATAAATCTAAACACAATGCCTGGTTTTAAAAGAGCAACATTTAACCTCCCCCATGCCAAGTGTTTTGATTTAGGCTTCTCTTAATGTGCCAGATGTAATTAAAACTCCAAAACAGCTGTTAGAAGCGGTGAAAATATATCCTTTCCTACCTGCAGCAGATTGAAGGGTATAATTGAAAGCAGGCAATTAATAAGACACCAGAGAGAGATCATTCATGTTAACCTTTTCTCTGTGCACTGCTCTGACAACAGTAACATTACAGGCTTTCGTTGCCTTTGCTCTCAAGCATTGTCCTTCTCACTGCCTGAAGCTTTTTTCCCTTACAAATGTAAAGGCATGAAGTTCAGACAGTGCAGTCACAAGTATCTCTGTAGGTAAATGCATCTTGTGCAGCCCCATCTTAGTAGAGCCATCAAGAATAGGAAGAGCCTAAAACTGCATCCTCTTTCTATCCCACTGGCTAATTATGTGTTAAAAGCCTGGACGATGACGTTAAATGGACCCAGACTGGAAGTTACCTTGGAAAAGATCAAAGTGAGTTCAAAGCTAAATTTTTACTCAATATAACATGAAGACTAGGTAGATTCAGTTAAAACTGTATCAGACCCAAACGCTGCCAAGCCTTGGCAGCTTCAGTTTTGAATTCAGATCAGATAATGCAAACACTTGTGCATTTGCTTAATTTTAGGAGCATTATTAGGAGCATTAGGTCTGAGTCAAAACAGGAGGAGGGGTAGATCTCGGATCTCATTGCTTGCTGCCTAAGCAATCCGGCGGAGTTCAATCCCACCTCCGTTTATGGGCTCTGCGGGGTCTGGGTCTCAGTGCTCAGGTCCATTTCTGAGACACAGACCCCCGAATTGCAGTGTCTGCACAAATCTCCTGGGAACTGAAAAGTTTTACTTGTCATTTAAAAAGTTAACATGAGAGAGACAGAGTTTAACACAAGTCATTCCTCCAGGCCAATAACGTATATTTGGAAACTGGGCTTCATTTTACTAACTTGGGTTTTTTAAGTGCTAGTCCTGCTGAAGAAGATGCCAGATACAAGAAAACACATGGTGAAATCAGTAGCTGAGAGAGAAATGGTCTTGTCTCATTCTTACTCATTCATACCCTTAAGTTCCTATTGATCCAATGTTCATCAGCTGCTTTTCTCCTAATTAATCCCCTTTGGTGGGTAAACCTTCCTCCTACTGTGTCGTCCCTATGCATGGACTCTTCAGAGGTGCTCTGAATTCCAAGCTGCAGTTAGATTATGGTCTACAAAGAATAAAGAAACAAAGAATAACATATTTAGGGAATCCTGTAGCTGCAGGGAACAGAGGAAATTCCCCAAATCCCACGTGTTTTGTCCTCCTGGCTGTGACAGCACCTTACCAGTTCCTGGTGGCACTTGTCTCGCTGCCACCGCACCTGATCCTGCAAAGGTTTTCCCGTGTGTTTGCCTATGGTGGTGTGAGCTGTGTTCTCAGCTGCTAATTTGGGTAATATCATCACTGTGATTAGAAGGGGAAAAAAAACACAGAAAGAAAAGTAGTCCTGGGGTGTGCAGGGAGAATGATGAGGCTTGTTTGTGATTTCTCATGGCTTTCTTGATCTGATCAGTGGTTGCAGTAAATACACACATACATAAATTCACATAGTCTAGCTTTTTCCATAGTCTGCATAGACAGAATATAAAAACCATCATCATTTGATACTATAAGTGGCATAAAACTACTTGACATTTTTCACTGTGAATATCAAGATTGTTTTCTTGCCACTGCAAATCCCTGAGGATACATTATGCCTGGTTATCTCCGTTCAACACATTTCACAGGGGGACATGTTATAAGAGAGGCAAGATTGACAAAAATAAAAATTCACTTGAAAGTGGAAGGCAAATCTATTTCTTGTTTGGCAGGCTCTAGCAACTGATACTTAAACAGCTCTTCATGCATATCAGATACACACACGGCACTTCAGCTGGGAAAATAGCTGCCTTCCAGTCTGGAGGAGAAACAGGCACTTTGCATTACAGATTTAGATCTGATGCATCATCAGAGCTAAAGTTGCACAAAAGTTGCTTAAGTGCATTTCAGTCTGGGGGATTCAGAGCTGCCGTTGTGAACTGGCTACGCAGTTTGTATCGAAGCGAGTTGGTTTAAACGTCACCCCTACCCGGGGTGTAAGGGGAGCGAGGTGTGGTGGTGTTCCTGCTGAATCAACCAGGCAAAGCCAATGTACATTTTTGCACCATTTCTGGGCAGAGTTGCTGTCTTCCTCCATCAGGCATGGGAGCTGGGAGAGCTAAAACTCACCCTAGGACTTGAAATATTTCAAATTATCTTGCCCAGCCCTTCATTCTGGTAGAGTCATGCCTTAAGCAGAAAAAGAAAACCTAATACAAGCTGGGTTAGAGGGAATAGCTGGTGGGACAGGCTGAATGCTTCCAAGGTGGCTGGTGGGCTTTCATTTTTGTGTTCTCCCTGGGGACTTCATTGGTCACCTCATCTCCTGAGCCGGCTGTGATGCCTGATGCTGCGGGAGCCAGGGCGATGATTGCGGTCCCCTCACCCACAGCCCTGGGTAGCTTGAATCCAGCTGAATGGCACGGGGTGGCAGCTACAGACACTCACCAACTGATATCCGAACTTATGGAAAATGGGCAGCGGACCTGGCTGACTCCCCTGGGTCTGGTGGGCAGTAATCCCAATGCTTTGCACCGAGTGAATCACAGGAACAGAGCATGCTTCATTAGAAGACCTCCTCATAAGTTATTAATTATTATTTAGACTCAATACCAGACAGCAAAATTTAATCAGCCGGCATTGTGAAATAGCAGTGAGGGAAAACTCTAGCGAGCAGCAACAAATTACCAGAGGCATTATGAAATTGTCCCTGTGGCTTTAACTACTCATTTTGCCGTATTCGTTAGCAGTCCTGCTCTGCCTGTTTTATTTCTACTAAGGAGAGGCTGTAAGCATCACTCCTCTCCATCATCCCCCGTTGCAGCAGGAAAGGCTCCTTGCTGACCTGCTGTGCCTTGGGCCAGGACTTCACAGATGAGACCTTGCAGCTGGTGGCACATGGGGAGGAGAAGAGTAACCAAGACTTTTTGCCGAAGGATGTATGGTCTACATTGTGTTCACCCACAAAGCCAGCTCACCTGGTCCTTGAACTTTTAAAAAGGGAGTGACTTTCAAAGTGACCTGCCCAAAACCACTGTTACATGGATTATAATGCAAGAAGAATATTCCCAGTCCTTCCTCCTTTTGATCAAGCCAGTCCAAACTGGCAGCAGAACCTGTCTGTGATGAAGAAGATGTAGCTTTCCTCTCTTTCCATTTTTTTTCTCTTTGCGTTTCAAGTCTGTTAACTTGTTCTCAAGGCTTCATTGACTTGACAGTAACATTGTTGTATTAAGATCGTCATTCACAGTTCCTCAGTTTTTTTCCTTTTCCTTGCTGCTGCTGTCATGGGTGAATGAGAGAGTCCTTCAAAGTGAAATGGCGATTAATTATCATCATTGCTGAGAGATGCTGAATTTCCCAGTTGTAACTTCACATCTAACTTATTTTGTGAGAACAGCAGAAAGGACCACCAGGGTCCTCTCACTTGCGTTTCAAAGGTGACCTTTTAATTAAAGTTAAAGGCACTAAAAGAGGATTACCCCATCTGAGAAGCCAGCTCTGAAGGGTGAGCGCAGCAGATGTACAGGCAGGGGGATAAACAGAGGATCGCCGCTAAGCTGGCAGCAGAGAGCACCGAGGGGTCTGCAGGGAGGGAGACACCCAACCTGCCCGGCAAGGGAAAGCTTTGCAGCCAGACATTGCTTGCTACAACCCTTACTCAAGCAAAACTAGGAGAAATCATGGGATAACCACAGCTTCTGGATCTCCTGTGGAGCTCGTGGGGGTTGCAATTGCTTGGGAAATTTTGTCCTTTCTCATGTGTTCAGCAAAAGTGAAGCCCTGAGAACTGTGTTCGAACTTCCTGTGCTATTAATGCAAATGGAGGTCATCACTGGTGCTGCTGGGACTCACCTGAATCCCCACCAAGAAGGAAAGGGAAAATGTTCTAGTAATTGCTTTTACTGCTTGTGGCTATTCACAGCACTCTCTGAGGCAACACCCAGTGTCTGAGAGCTTTGTGATCCTTTATCTGAGTCCTCTCTTCAGTTAAAATTGGAGATATTCCTTTCTCATTTGGCTGATCTCCTGGGCAGACAGCAAAGCCCCCCAGAAGTCTGCTATTTTAATTTGTCTTTTTAAAATGGAGGGACACATTAATTATTGCCAGGACTCAGGAGAAGCTTCTTGCGCACAGTCTCAGGGTTGGTGCTCAATATCCATGTCAAACCACGTTGCGTCTCCATGATATGAGGAAAAGGAGGGTAGTAAATCCCCCCAAGCCTGAAAGGCTAATGCATTAGCTTATTGCCTCTCCTACCCTCGCTAACGCCATAATCTGATGGAATTAGGAGAGATGGTCCAAAAACCAGGAGAGTGGATTTTTTTCCTCCAAAGCCATAGGTATCCATGAGCCACTACTGCACATCTCCATCTTTGCTGGGGATATTGTGTGAGAACTGATGCTACCATATCCGAGCAGATGTAGAGGAGCAGAGCCATATGTTTTAATGGGTTATGGTTCCCAGGGGGGTTAGTTACTGCAATCACTGTCCTATGGACAGCAGCCCTTGTTAGGAAAGACAATACAGAGGCTGAGGCAAAGCATGTGTCTTGACAGGAGATGGTTTTACAGTTGTAAGAAAGGAGTGTTTAAGGTCTCTGTGACTGCCTGGAAGAGGTGCCAGGGTTTTCTCACCAGCTTGGCCCGTCTTCCTTTCTCCTAGCAGCACTTGGAGGGGCTCCATCCCACAGCTTCATCTGCTTGGCTTCCTTCAGCGAGAGCTCCGCTGCATTAGTGCTCGTTCACAGACAACCTTCTGCTCTGCTTTCTGCTAATTAAGTAACACAGCTTCTCTGCCAGCCACCTGGTGCCTTTGTTAAAAGAGGAGTAAACCTCAAACTGTTCTCATTTCATTTCTGAGGATAAAAATTGACAACTTTTCTCATGTGTAGAGTCATGAATATGTAGGCAATTCAGAGACCCCATCAGATGCCTGATCCTAACTTAAACCTGACCGTCAAAGAAAGACACGCCTGCTCAGAAATCACTTGTCCTGGACCTTAACTATTGTGTGGTCCATGCCCTCTCCCGTGATCTTTACCGTGCTCTTAAGTTCTCACTTGAGTTCTCACTAAATGAGTGAAATCATACCTGTTAATGCAAGCTGGGTAGGGCACCCTGTACCAAATGGGGGAGAGATTTTGTGAATATTTCGTCACATCCTGGCTGAGGTCAAATGGAGGAATAATGAAAAATCACAAAGTATATAGTTTCAAGCAGGAGGTGATGGAAAGCAGGCATGAGAGGCTCTGCTGGTGGCTGGACTTGTGTTGCGTGCAAGGGAGTGCTGCAGCTCTGGGTACCACGATGGGCCATCTGCGATGCAACGGTCCTGGGGGGAAAGAAGTGGTGGAGAACAGAGCTGAATTACCCCATCCATCAGGATGCAGAGGCAGTTTATGTGTACCACGACTCTTGTGCATGCTCATGTTTGTATCCCACACGTCTTGTATTATTCATGGCTTGAAGCTATAGCTGTTTGGCTGAGGAAAAGACTGTGGATGGATCCTGATTTTGTTCACACCCTACAGACAGTGGTGTCTTCACCTGAGTCAGACAGATCTGAATGTGGCCAATGTGTTTTGCATGCTGGAACAATACTATGCGTATGCTTATGGAGACTGTCAAAGGACACATGGTGATGGAATTGGGAAATTATAAAGGCACTGGAGAAACATTAGATGATCTCATGTCTACAAGGCCATGGGGCTCTTAAAGCACTACCCCAAGCCATGACAGTACTAATTGCATTTTGTGATCCATTGGCTTTGGGGGAAGTGTTATGCTTAAAAACCTGCAGGATGTCTTGAACTACAAGGACTTTCACTAAAACATGAAGGGGTTCCAGTTTTATCACAGCTTTCCTTATTCTCCGTTTCAGGAGCTTGTTGAGGGTCTAAGACAATATTTGTAGGTCTAGTTGGAATTTGGAAACTAATGAATAAAGATGAAGAAACCAAAAGGAAATTAGTTATTAACCGCATTACATACACACACATACCCAGGCTAGCCCTTTCTGGAAGCCATGTGGAGAAAGTGGATGTGTACAGATTAATTAGACTTGATCTTCTGGTTGCCAAAGAAATATAAATTTGCCATGCCATAAATTTGCCACTCTTTTTTCTCTTCGTTTTTATTTTCATCTGCCTTTAACAGAGTTTTAAATACTGATTCCAATGTAATATGCTTCCTAAGTAGCATTAGTGCTGAGTCTAAACCAAACATTATCTGATTAAATCTTGACCCAAATGAGTTTGTCTACTTTCTGTGCTTCTAAATACATATTTACCATATGTTGCCTCATATGCTGCTTTTCTTTTTTACCGATACTTTGGTCCAAATGTTGTAGTAATCATATGTTGCTCTTAGTCATGATTCAACAAAGTTTCAAGTTTGTAACCACTTTCACAAGCCTGAAAATTAAATAGCATCAAGATCCTGGTCAATCCTGATGTTGTCACATCTTCCCATCTCCAGAAATGTTGGACAAAGCTTCAATGGACATGTGTCTTTCCCTGTGCCGAGTCTGCCCAAGCATACAGCACTGCACAGCTGCCCCAGGACCCCTTTTGTGGTGCAATGTCATGGATGGGTTAAATTAATCTAATTCTCAAATAAAAAGCAGTTTGTGGCTCCAAACAGTCCCTGCTGCCCTGCACCGGGTCTAGCTGATCCATTAGTCCTTTGCACAGGAAGAGTGTTCAGGTGGACACCAGGTCCCTGAGCTGGGTGACGGCGCTGCCACCATGGCCCAGGGGCAGCCAGCAGTGGGGAGCCAGAGTCACTTAAATCAGAGCACAAACGCACCTTTGCTTTCTTGGAGTTATCACACACATCTGCCCCAGGCTGGGGATGGTGCCTGCTCCTGCCCTGTCTATCTCCCCCTGTGGTTTCATCTCCTTTCAGCCTTGGGAAGTGCAGGGAGAAAGCCGAGCAGCTCCTGGGGGTTGCAGCCCACAGGTCAGGAGACCCCCATGGGCTCTCAATATCCTGCAGCTTGACAGTCGCAACATCACAAGCTTTTTAGCAGCTGCCATGCCTCCAGCCTCGGGTCGCACTTGAATTCTCAAATGAATCAACACAGAAACGTGTCAGATTGGAGCGAAGGCTTTGGTTAAACAGAAACAGCCTGGCTGGTCCTGGGCTCCTCTTCTCCAGCCTCCTGCAAGGAAAATGTGTCTCGTCTGCTGGAGAAGGCTGTTCTCCCACCGCTGCTTCATCACAGGTTATATCCCCTGCACATTCCCATGCGGCTTCTCATCATCATGCAGCAAACTCAGCCTCTGCTTCAGAAACTGGCTGTTGTCCTCCTGCCCTTCTCTATGTGCAGGAGGTGATGCCCAGTAGCAAGGGGCAGCTGAGACGGCAGCGGAGAGCTGGGAAAGCCCGGCCAGATCCTGGAACGGAGCTGGAGAGGTCCCAAATGTGAAGCTGCAGTAGCTGCATCTCCACCAGTGCCTGGCCCCACAGTTCCCAGCCCTCTGGGCTGCCGTGCAGATGGGCTAAAGCATTCCAGAGGCTCCGTCAGCCACCGGGAGCTGCAGAAGCAAGAAGATAACCCAGTGCCATTTTCCTGGGTGCTGGGTCTGGCTCTGGCTGTGTGTCGAGTCCGGACCAGAGCAGGAACAAGCACGGGGAGGTGCTTTGCAGGTATTTGTCAAGCCAACCCCTTTGCTTGCTCAGCCTTTCTCTCTGTTCTCCTCTTCAAGGCTGATTATAAAACCTTTGTGTTAGCTTCAAATAAGTGTCAGTCAGCAGACACAGCAGCAAAGCAAGAGATTTTGTGAGCTTGGGGGTATTTTTATTCATTTACAAATGGCAAGCAGAGGGACACCATCTGTTATGCAGAATTTTTTTTTTTCCTTCCTACCAGTTGTTTCTGTGTTTGCAGCACGGACAGCCCCATGAGTCTGTCTTGCTATTGTTCATCAATTTTATAAAAAAGCCCTAACAACATTGGAAGCATCTGAGCAGGGGCTCTCTCTGCATTTTCTGCATCTTCCTGAGGTGTTAGCAGTAAGTTTCAGTGATCTGTGGGTCTGGACATGGCATGTTTCTTCCCAACTTTGTGGTTACGTATCTGAGATGCACAAAAGAAGAGTTTATTTCAATGGCTCAGATGTTATTGGGGGTCAACGAGAGTAAATCAACAGGCACAAACACACAGAGAAGTGGTGATGTTAGAGGTCATGTTTCCAGGCTAAAGAAAAATACTTTGGGTTTCCACATCTGTTTTAATTTACACCAGAGCTGTGCATCTGTGGCTGAGGCTGTATTTCCTCATTTTAAGTCATGTTTGCTCCTATCTGAAGATTTTCAGGCTTTTTTTTTTTTTTTTTTCCCCCAAAGCAAAGCCCCTATCGCACAAGAAAATTCCTCATGTGGACATGGAGTTGCTCCAGCCATCAGCTCCTTCCTTGGTCAGATGTATCAGTCAGGTCAAATCTTTCCTGAGGTTCCTGGAGAACCTCTTTCTTGTGCAAATTTCCAGAGCAAACATGAAAAGATTATATGGTACCTGTTTCTAGTCTGCTGCTTAAAAATGTCTTGCTTTTTAGGCTGAACACAAGGCTTACTAAGATGCATATGTGCACATAATATTCGAACTTGTTCATCGACTTGAATCAAATTTGGCAGTGCCTACAAAACCTTTGAGTACCTAGAAAATCTAAATCTTTTTTAATGTGCTTAATTATTTGCACTGTTGAAGGGAAAGTGAACATAAAGGCAAGTTTAATATTTATCCCAGTTTGTTCATGGATTTTATTTTCAGGATTCTCCCTTCTGTGAGGGTAACATAAATGTAAGTTACTGGTGATAAATATTCACACTTAATTCCTCTCTGCCAACCCTCTTTATGCTCACACTAGTTGCTCTTGCTGGAGCTCTTCCTTTTTTTCCCTTTTTCCTAGCAAATTGTAGTTGTAGGTGAAGTATTTTCTAGTTCAAGCCACTTTCCAGAATTATTCAAGCATTTAATTTAAAAAGAAGCATGTAACTATAGCAAAGTACTTCAGAAAATTTTAATCTCTACACCTTGAAGCTGCCTTGGAGTTTCTGGGAATGGATACAGACCACCTCACCACAGGCTGAACTGGGACCCCAAAACAAAACCTGTGAGCTAACACGCTTCAGCTTCAGCTCCGTGGTCGTGTCGTAGCAGACTCAGCGTTGCTTTTGGCTGCTGCAAAGATGGTCCCGTTACACATACCTGCGAAAGAGCATCTCAAGGGAGTGGGTTCCTCTCTGAATAGCAGAAGTTACTGTGTTTAATTTAAACGTTTAACATCTAACAGCCTCTCACCCCATGCTCAGAATTGATTATAAATGTAGGGATTAATATCTTCTTTCTGCAGAAGAAAATCTTGGACAGAGAAAGTGGACAGAAACGGGGAGGGAAAGTAAAGGCTACTGTTCCTCTCATGGACCCAAATTCACACGTGTTGGCCAAACCATATTATGTATCATATTTACATATATTATGCATACCATCCCTAATTATATGCCTTATTGCACTGCTGGTGCTGAGCCTGATGCCAGTAATGGTGGCTCTGAGCAGTAATAGCAGGTTACCTGCAGGTTTATTGCAAACTGAGCTGCTAGCTCTCTCCTTGCTTTATTCCAAAGCAAGGGCATTTATTTGCATATGATCACACAAAATTTACTTCACTTGTCTGTGTCAGCGTAGAAATTGCACTCCAGAATGGGGGTTGCTGTTGGAGCCACAAGAAAGCCGTCATAAAATCACTTAACACCATTTAAGCCATATAGGACCAAACATCACCGCCATGATGTCAGCAAACCCAAGGGCTGCAGGAACCGGACTGTTTCAAGGGAGGTTGTGTTTGAGGTGTTTGCTCAAAGCCAAAACCAGGCATGAGGATTTGCTGCTATTTTCTAGGTTGGCAAAAACCACATAAACGCAAGCTGTAATAATAAGCTCAGGATAGTGAGATACATGTACATTGAGTTAG
Source organism: Fregata magnificens (assembly GCA_013389945.1). Lineage (NCBI taxonomy): Eukaryota > Metazoa > Chordata > Aves > Suliformes > Fregatidae > Fregata > Fregata magnificens. The sequence continues at coordinate 217,459 of WAAD01034922.1, read as the reverse complement.
AGGAAGGGGATGGATTTTGGCCCTGCTACTTCTCCACTCATTTTGATTTAGGTGGTGGCATGGGAAGGTTGAAACACATTGGTGGTGATACCCAAATCCAGCCTGTTAGTTAGGTCCCGGAGTCAGCTGGGAGGTGGCAAAAATCAGAAATTGCTGATTTCTGGAGCAGGTCTGGGCAGTCAGGGAGGCAGCATGGGGCTCGCCTGTGGAGCTGGCCACCGATCCTGGACACAATGGAGACAAGACACGCAATGAGGCTGTCTCCATCCCCTCTCCATGAGCTGACAATATTTGAACCTAATTTGCCTTGTAATGAGTTTCATGTAATGCCTTTCAAGAACAACAGCAAACCTTGTGATTTCCCAAAGATAAAATCAAAGATGTTTACAGGGTGTTCCTGTTATTATTGGTGCATTTTGGGGCTCTGTCTGCGTGATCAAATAAGATAACGAGAATTATGATTATTGTCATCATTCGCAGTTCCCCTCCAGCACAATCAAATTATGATCGACACCAGTGTTTCTGGACAACTGTGGTCCTGGTGACCCCAGGCCAGCCCATCCACTGGGATGGAAGGACAAGGCGTTGCAATAGGTTTGGATCTGCTCCTCCCTTCTCCTGATGAGACACAATACGGCTGAAACACTGCACATTGCTGTGCATTGATTTTGCATTGTTGTTCATTGATTTTTGCAGAGAGCGGAGGACAGGAGTGCTGTATTCACTAGACGCTGGAGGGAAGTCCTCATTTTGGGGAATGCCCTCCTGATTCAACTGGAGCTGGCTAAGGCAAGTGGGGACACTTCTGCTCATGGGGAAAACTTCATCCTTCATAATCCAGAACCACCACTTCAGATCATCCTGCGTGTCCTGGACAGTGGATCTCCAGGAATTTAGGGGCACATTTCTTTGCTTCCAGCTTTATCAGCTCCTTGGAGCCAGCAGGAACATTCCCCATGGCTCTCTGATGTGGGAGCAGGGAAAGCCCCATCATGAGGACACCCTGGGTGCACCACGGTCTGGAAGGGACGTCTCCATCAGCAGCTGCTCTTTGCCATAGAACTGAGTAGAGCAGCTCCCTACGAGGTAGGAGAGGAAGAAAAAGACTGTCTCTGTGAAATAAGTGGTCCCCAGAAGTGTTATAATAGTAGGCTATCACACGGTGAGGCTGCTGGGAAGGTGGACAGAAGCTTGTCATTGAAGAATGATTCACTGGATAACTCTTTTACAGGAGAACTCACGGCATGAATCACAACTTCTCAGTTGCTAATGGCTTAGAAGAGTTAAATGAAGAGTGAAAATATCTTCTTGCCTTCTGAGTCCTCCATGAGCATTGCACTTGTGAGGAAGTTGGCAATTAGGCAAATTAAGAATCTATAGAGAAATCTTCCTCCAACCTCTCTAGTTGACTTTTAGCACTAGAAGAAGAAACTCAACCCATCAGTAACTGAATATGGGACTATTGCACCTCTCCTGGATTACAAGCATCACTGTCACCCAAACCTTCTGTGATTAAATTCAGAAGCCACAGAACAGGATTAGGATTCATCCCTCAAGTGAAAATGGCCACTTGGACTGCCCGTCTTCAGCTCTTCTTCTACCATTCTTCGAGGTTGGACAAAGCCCAGATAAAGCTGTGAGTTGCCATTGCAGAAGCTAAAGCAGAGTTATGTGCTAAATGTCTTGGATCAGTTCTCATCATGGGCAGCAGGAGGGAAGGGACCAGCTGTGACAGGACCCCCGCAGTTGGGTTTTGTGGAGGGATGATTGGTTGGTGAGGGTGGGATTTGCACACCTGCTGTCTCTATCTGCTGTCCAAAACCTGGCCTAAACCAGTTTTGCTTAAATATGCAAAATTGTCTCTTAACATAATCCCTTTTAAATCTTGAAGTAAGCGTGCATTTGATCAAAATGTTTCTTTTCATACTTAGAGCTCAGCCTGAGACATCATGCGGCTAACAATACCTACAAATACCCTTTTATTCCAGTAAAAGATGAATGGATAAAGTGGTCTCCTCATATTGCAACAGGATGTGTATTTTATTTCTCATAAGTCTGTCCTTTTTCAAGCGTATTCTCAAATCTCTTTATATGGCAAACTATCAATTTCCTATTCTGTCTGGTGTACCAGGCTCGTAATAAAATGAGTTTGCATTCTTAGCAAGGAAAGCAGACAGCCTAGCAGAGGGCAGGGGCATATTTCTAAGCTCCTTGGAGGGCTTCTGGAAAGTGAAGATCTCCATTAAGGTATAGATACAAGCAAGTGGGAAGTACATAGCTTCCTAATGCATCCAAGTCTAAGTCCAAGTAAAGATGCATTTAGGACTTGCTGCTTGCTCAGCTCATTTGCCAGTTGTTTCAGAGGCTCACAAAATGCTGTCAGTTTAAGTTATTTTCTCAGTTGTGATCCACCATTGAAACATCCCAGGTGCCTCTCTTTCTCCAGCAAGACACCCAAATGAGACATCCCTGGAGACAAGCTGTTTGGATACAACAAATGAAGAACTCCTTAAAATCTTCATAAGTAGCTACTGACGTTTATGGTCCAAACCCCACAATTTGTTATATGCCACATGTTATTATACGCCCCAAACACTGGAGAAGCATTTCCAAGCACTGGCCTTGCTTTACAAATTAAACTGTAGAGGTGAAAGAAAGCGTGTGTACTTCTGCCCTCTAAAATTGTAACTTGTGCAAACAAAATGGCAACAGATTCTGCCACTCTGACTTCAGCAGGGGTTTTGGATTTTAATTCTTGAATTTCATGGGTTCTGTTTCTCCTTGTTCTTCACTGGCAGAGGAACATTTATCCTTGCGCTGAGGTCAAGCCAGTCATCTTGTCGGTGTAGCTCCAGGAAAGGCAAAGACTGTAAGGGTCTCTCTGCACCATCACCTTACACAACATCCGTGCCAAGCTGACCGGTGGCTGCAAAATTTGCTGAAGGATTGGCTAAAGAATCAGAGCAAAGTCTGGAGAATCAAATAATTTAAAGAAATCTTTTTGTTAACTGAACTCTGTTCAGCTGTCTGCCAGTTCATCTTGCAGCTACTTTTGTGGCAGTTATCATAGAATCGTGGAATCATTAAGGTTGGAAAAGACCTCTAAGATCATCAAGTCCAACCATCAACTAACACCACCATGCCTCCTAAACCAGGCCCTGGAGTGCCACGTCTACACCTTTTCTGAATGCCTCCAGGGATGACGACTCCACCACCCCTCTGGGCAGCCCATGTTCCAATGCTTAACCACTCTTCCAGTAAAGAAATTTTTCCCGATATCCAATCTAAACCTCCCCTGACGCAACTTGAGGTCATTCCCTCTCGTCCTATCGCTAGTTACTTGGGAGAAGAGTCCAACAATCACTATCATCATCGTTACTTCTGTGTTTACCAAGTAGTGACTTTCTTTGATGAAATTATCATTAATGAGCAAGAAGGACTCCGTCTAATTTTTCTAATGCATTTCGCATCCCTGTCATCAGTGTGGCTTTGCTGCTGTTTAGCAATTTCTTGTATGAATGCACCCTTCTTCCCAAATCATTTTCTAGACTTTTTCCTCCAGCATTCAGCCCTGGATTCAAGGCTGGGTGGGCAGCTTTTTCTATTTTGCTGTGCATGTGCTGCACTAAAAGTGAACTGATTTTGGTTTCAACATCCGTACATGGGCTTTGTAAGCAAAAGAGAAAAAACGCAGCCTGTGTTCTTGCATAGATACATGAGCTGGGAATATGCCTTGCGTATACATCTATTGGGTGTCTCACTGTAATAGCTGCTCAAGATTTCCTCGGTTATAACCATACTGCTCTGCTATGCTCCCCTTTAAAATCTCTCCCAGTATGTATGAGATCACTTTATTTCCATGTGTTGGGAGAAATAGAAACACAGTAATTAATTACTGTTAGCAGAGTACATTTTGGGATGAAATACGTTCACGAATTTCCCTTCCCCTCCTCCCCAAGTAAGCCTGCGCACTGCATTAAGCCTAATCCATCCCTGTGGCTTTTCAGTGATATTAGACTATGTGGGACAGCGGGTTGGATAAGGCTCCTCATGAAGACTCTTTAAATGCTGCAAAGTCTGAGCTAGAAACAAGCTGTTGGTTTAAATGTCCTTTGCACCAGTGAAGGACTCTTTAGTTCAAGAGAAGACACGGATTGTCTTCTTTAGAAAGTGTTTTAGAAGAACTGGAGAAAAAGCTTGTACCATGTTTTCTTTGCACCATCTGCTACAGTCTTCCACAAGAGAAGCCTTCCCTCGTCTCACAGCTACCGCAGCGTGCCCTGAGGAGCAAATGAGCAATTCTAGCAAAGATACCATAGGTTCACCCCTTTGCTTTGGCATCAGGTTTTGAAAAGATATTTGCAGTTTAGACNTCTAGAAGCAAAAAGGAGCACGCTGCAAGAGCAGACATTGTTTTCTGTAAGATGCAAAAATAATTTCTTTTTTAACAATGAAACAGTTGGAAATATTTGTCCTTGGAGTCAGAACAGTTTGTTTGTGATTTATGAGAAAGTTTAGAAAGACAGTTATTGTCCAGAGAGTTCCCCTTCTCGGTAAACATCTTTCCACGAAAACAACCAAAGATTTATTTCACACAAGCTGGGCTTTTTTTCCCCAGATTTCTTCAGTACCTGCAGATCCCCAAACAGCTCTGATCAGATTTACAAAAAATCTCAGGCACTGAATGCAGCTACAGTCAAGCCCCAAGCACTGAATGAGCTCCCTCTCTAATGCAGGCTGAACTGAATTAGCCTCCCTGACCATTTTTTGTAGATTTTTTTTTCTTTTTTCATCTCCTGCCTCCTTTGGCTGTTTTCTTACAATTTAATTTAGAGCAGTCCCAGGGCTGCTCTACGTTGCAGCCTTGGGCAGGGGGTGTTATCTAAGCGTGGGAGCCCTTTCCCTTGGGGTGGTTGCAACAACCACTGAGCCATAACAGAAGGACAAGAAAATCCCTCTCCAGGGACTCTCTGCCCCCTCTAACAGGGTTAAAACTATTTTTGTCATCTCTGGGCCAAGATGCTGTAACTGAGAAATCATCTGGGTAAGTCTGGCCAAGAGGAGGAAGAGAATTAGCAAAGCTTGAGGTGTGAGATTGTGGTTCGGGGATCTTAGGCTGGGCCAGCAGGCATGGGGCTGTGAGCGATGCTAGGGGCGGCAGGACAACTCAGCAAGTGCCTTAGGGAAGAAATGTCCCCAGGCGAGCCCACGGAGAAGCGTTCCCGACAGTTCCCTGGCTCACAGGGGTGCGAAAAATCCCTTCCTCTTAGGCTCGCATTCGCCATTGGAGCAGCAGGTTCTGCAGCAACGTTACCGAGGGAGCAGCAGGACAGAAATGGGACTTTTCTGTGCTGAGGTCAGGCTGTGCCCGGGCGGCTGCGCGATGCCCTTGCCTGTAACGGCAGGGATGGAGCTCCGGGATTAAATGTCCTCTGCAGCCTCTTGTTCCTCCTCCTGATAATAATCTGGAGGAACCTTCTCATCACTCGCAGAGGCCGCAGACCAGTGTTAGCATCCTCTCCTCGCACAGCGAGAGGGATGTCAGTGTGGGCTCGGGAGGAACCCAGGCTCAGGCAAATCCAGGGTGCCGGTGCTGCGAAAAATGGGAGGATGTGGGCTCTTAAAGGGAAGAATAGCAGGAACGAGCCAGATTGCAGAGTACAAATAATATGTATTTACAGCAGGTCAAAGTGTGCTTTGGAAGACACGAAGTGCCAAGTTTTCGAGTCTGTTGAAGTGGCACAGAGTGACCCGAAGCCAGCGTAGGGCATCCCAGGAAAATTTCCACTGGGAACCTCTCTGGGGCTGACCCTGCTGCCTCCTGCAGCCCTGGTCTCCCCGGCATAAGGGAAGGGCCTTTCTGGGTGTAAGGGACCAAGGCAGAGAGGAGTGTCGGAACAAATGTCATGTTGTTCGGTGACATATGGCCAAGGAGAAAGCCCTACCAGCCCATGGTATTTCCAGCATTTAATAAAAAGACTCACACTAGGAAAGAGCACAAAGCATGCCTGGTGCTTTGTGTGTTTCCTGAAATCCAAGGCGTTTAGTAAGGATTTGGGAGCATTTCAAACGTATGGGAAGGTCACTGGGAAAAGCCAGTGAAGAGTGTTTGGCTGCCAGGGATTTTTACTGTGCTGCTTTTTCAATTGCATTTTAAAATTGCCAGGCATGCTGAAATTTTGAAAAACAACAGAAATTATTTGGGGGTATGAGAAAATGAGGTTAATCTGTGCCTCCTGACATTTCCTGGAAAATGTTGGTGTGGTGTACAGGGGGGAAGGGACGGTGCTGAGCTGGGAGCTGGAGCTGGAGCTGGAGTGTTCCCCAACAGTGAGGGCTGTGCTCCGAGCCGGCACCGCTGAGCGGAGCTGTTGGAAGCGCCGCTGGCAGAGCTGCTGCAGCTCCAGAGAGCCAGGGCTGCAAAAGCAGATTAAATCCTTTAGCAATAGAGTATCTGCCCCTCTGCATGTGCACTGAGGATGCCAGCACTGTGCTTGGGGCTGTGGCGGAGCGGCGGAGGCTCCCAGCTGAAGCAAATGCAAACTCTCCCTTTGGACTCCTCTGTCCCTTCTCTTTGTATTTGCTCCTGGAATAAAACAGAGGATTTCCGAAGGGAAACCCTGTGTGCGTTGTGAGCATGAATGCCTATGTTGTGAACACTTATATTGCATGTATGAAGATAAAAGTGCCTTTATTGCCGTGAGGAATCTGATTTGGGCTTGTCGCAGTAATAACTCGGGGGACCCAAAACCTACTTTTGTTGCTAAACTAAAGCAGTTGATATCTCCTGTGTGTCTCCAGTTAATGTATCAGTCTCTGTCTGTTTGAGACAAATATTACAGCCAGTGCATCCGTTAACTTTAAAGGAGTTTTGCCAAAGTAAAGGACTGAATTTGAACATGCAGCACCCAGAAGATAGGACCTGTAAAAGGCATCTGGACACCTCATTTCCCAGCAGTCATCTCCCAGAGATCGATCCTTCTTCAGGGTAATTCTCTTACCGATATCATCATACACATCCCAGCATGTTCTGCTTTTGGGGTTGCCTATTTTTTTTTTTAAACCTTCCCAGGGACACAAATGTTAGGGTGTGTGATCATTGCTCGGCTCTGGGTATGGTCTGTCGGCTTTGCCGACCCACACACCAATGTGCTCACACTGTGGAGTCTCAGCAGGTTCCTCTGCTATGAAAATCAGAGGCAATAAATATCCCATGTATCAACCGTTTTGATTTAAAATACTCTCCTGAAATCAGTTCAGCCAAAGGCAGTAAATAACATGCAGACATTGGGAATCTTTTATTGCACATCCAAACTAGCAACACTTTATTTTGCAATAGATTGAGTGTAGGAAGGGATGCACTTCTATGCCTGTAAGTAATGATACAGTCAATATTGTCAGCAACAAAGCTGATATATGTCCCTTTTTCTATCACCCCTTTCTCCCTCAATTCCTTGTTTTTCAAGTGCAGCATCCTTAAAAAAGCCCTGTACTCCCCAGGATTTTACCTTCCTAACCCACCTTAGACACTCCTGACTTTTAGGTAGAGCCTGTCTGTAGTGAGTCCACTGGGAACTGATCTTAAAGGCTTGAATCAGCCCAGCGTTACCTGACTCGGGAACCTGCTCTAATGGGTATTTGGGGTGGGTGCTCGGATCTCAACGGGAAAAAGGTTGATGCTGTCTCTTAGCGTCTGTCTCTTGCAGAGGTTTCTCTCTGCTGCTTTTCGTGCCCTTCAGAAAAATCCTACCCAGCAAAATCAGACGGGAATAGGATTAATACGAAAAATTCCTAGTGGTCCCAATTGCAACTAGGAAAAGCAAAGATGAAAAACACTTGGGTCAACATAAAAGGGAGTGAGGCAACCTGTGGGCCTCGCATCTTGGGCACTGTGGGACCCCCAGCTCAAAGACCAGGCAGTTTTAATAGACGAGGACTTTGGGTGACATTTTCCTGCAAGATTTTAAGTAAATGCCTTGCTGTAACATTTGAGATCAGGTGTCTCTTGGTTTCCATGATTCCTTTCCTTTTTAAGCCACAAACACACACATACAAAATATATTAAAACGAGCCCAGCTTAGCTAAAAGGTCGGCTAGTTCAGAAACAAACAGCGGGGATTTAGGTTGGAGGCTTTCACGCACAAGAAGAGAGCGGTGCATCTCCAACTCTGCTTTTGCTTGAAGGGGAATATGGATTAAAACCCTGGAGGGAGCAGAAGTGAAGGCAAGAAGAGATACTTTTGTCATTCATTTCATTATCCCATACCAGGAAAGGGACTTCACACATCCCCCAGGCCACGCACTAGCAATGGGGAGAGTAAGGGCGTGCTGGATAGATGTGCTACACGGCGAGGCAGGAATGGGGTCGATATCTTCCTTTGGCAGGGCTAAACCTCTGCCTGCTCCAAAGCCAGGGTTGGCAGAGGGTCCGCTCTAAACCAGCAGCAGGTGTCCAGCTCTGTAAAAGCAATGTGAGGACAGAAGGTAGAACCTGCCTGGACAAAAAGCTTTCTAAAAAGAGAGGGGAGAGGTTGAACCCTTTCCTTATGGAGAGAGACAATACTTTATTTTACTTTCTCCTTTACAAGAAACGACCCACACTTGTGCATGGGGAATGGCAAGGCTGCATCCCAGAAGACAAGCTCTTTGCTCAAACCCAGATCTATGAGAAGAAGAACAGGGCAGAGCTATCTACCCATGCTAGTGAGAATGCTTCACGTGTGGCTGAGGCAAACTTGCCAAGGAATTAATGGAATTTATTAAATTAATTGGCTCATAGAAATATGCGGCTGAAGCCTTTAATGATGGGAGCATCCAGCCTGTTTGGTGGTCAGTACTCTCCTGAAGCACTTTTATGAAAGGAGAGATTTGGCTGGTACAAACTGCATCAGCCTGTTAAAAGTGTTGATTGTCAATCAACAGCCACATTGATTCCAGGTAGCTGATATTTCAGTGTGTAATTAGAATTCTTTTTTAACTATATCTCTTGATATTCCCTGCCAGTACTTGGCATGAAAGGAAAGTGGAGGAGGCAGCACATGGAGCACTCGGGAACAGCTGCTGGGACAGAGCAGGGAGATGCAATACTCTCCTTGTTAGCAGCCATGCTTGCGCATCGCCTGTGTGCAGAAACACGAGGCAACAGAATCCAAAACAGAGCATTTCTAGAGACAGCTATTGATATAAAGGTGCACATCCACACTGTAAAATTAGACCAGCAGATGGGTATCTTGCTTGTGGGGACAGCAATTTCTTTCCACAAGGCCAAAATGAAGTTACAGGACCAGGAAGGGACAATAACTCTTCATTATAGACAAAGATCCCAAAGGAACTCGCTTGCTGCCTCTGTGGGAGAAGTGCTTTAGTCCAGGAGCATGGGTTTGTCCTCGGACCATGGGGCCATAAGCTCCCCCCAACTTGGGGGCTGAGAATAGCAACACTGGGCACTCCTGAAGGCTTGCATCCCAGCTGCGGCTCTCCTTCAGACATCAGTACAACCCACCACTTATTTCATATTTCACTTTCCTTCTTTGGAATAAATATTCTTGATCCATCCCAAGAACCCATCCAAGGACCAGGAACAATGGGTGAGACCAGCTGGGAAGACCAACTCTGATACACTCCTCTTGGCTAATAGAAATTTCATAAAATAACTGAGTGGACAAACAGCTCGCTGGAGTTTTACAGGGCAGCTGTTGGCCCAGTGCCCTGGGCCTGAAAGGGTAATCCCACCACAGACCGCTCATCCTTGGGGGGCCCTTTCCTGTGGGGGATCCCCTTGTCACCTTCAGCGTCACGAAGGCACCCCCGCAGCCCCTGCCCCTGCAACAGGGCAGCTCAGAGAGGACCCCACATCCCCAAATCTGAGGATATGGGGATAAGGGAAAAGTCACTGACGGGGACCAAAGCAAAGCAGGTCGCTGCTGTTGCTGCTGTGTCGTGGTGCTGAGGGTGCCCCAGGCAGATCAGGGCAGAGGTAGATATTTTTAGGTGTTTTTTCCCCTCCTTGAAATGCATTTCTCCTAGCAGCAGCAGCAGCAGGTGGGTGGGTATTTGGGGACTAGCGGGACATATGCACGTCCGAGGGTGATGGAGCATCCCTGGTGCCTGTCCTCTCCCCGGGGGACGTGGGGAGGGCGGCTGTGCTTGGACCCCCTACCAGCCCTCAGCTTACAGCCGTGCCTCTATCTCTGACTTTGCAAGGAACGGAGAAGCGGGGGGGGGG